>CM045765.1:156161154-156281777 GCA_025200525.1 Camellia lanceoleosa
ACCGACTTAAGTAGATGAGGATGCCTCGTATATGAGGAGGCAGTTGGTCTTGGATAGGCAGGATCAAGTCTTGCGAGGCAAGACCATTCCTTAATAAAGGTTACGTGGAAACATCACGGAATGGAGGAAGCCACTTGGGAGCGTGAATTGGAAGTCGCGAGAAATATCCGGACATGTTTGTTGATGTGTAATAATGTATTGAGACTTTAGAATATTATCGAACTTTAAGAACATTATATGTGTCTTAAGTTGTAAAACATTGATTAGTGTTTTAGTTTAATGGAAGAATTTTGAAACTTGCCTCAAAATGGAAGTTTAATGGGACATTGCATATGTTGAATATATTGTATAATTGGAAATGTATCATGAACATTGAATATGATACGAAATGGCGAATCTTATAGATTGATAATTGTTGAATTAGAAAGAAATGCATGTTGATAGTGCAAGTTGAAATATATGTTGTTTTATATATTGTAAGATGCCTCTTGATAAGAGATGGAATGATCGGTATTAGGTCAGGATTAAATATTGAAATGTCATATTGTTGGAAATTGAGAAAAACCTGTTTTTGAAAACTTATGCTTAATTTCAGGGACGAAATTCTTTAAGGGGGGGAGGTTATAGCGACCGGTCTTTTCATTTGGTTGTTATATCGGACTTAGGTTTCGTGGATCCCGTTACTATACATTCTTTATTTGTCGTTCTTTAATTCCTTATTTTTGAGTTATAGGATCGTTAGGCGAGTTTGTTACAAGTTGGTTGAACTTAAAACCAGGGTAGTTGCCCAGATTTTGCCTTCACGCTCGGCGGAGCTTTGGCCTTCAGCGGGCCTTTGTTATTGCTTCTCCGCCGGGCGAGTTTTAACCTTCGGCGTGATTTTCCATCTTCTAGTATTTCCTCTGCGATGTTGGGCCTTTCGGCGGGCGTTTTAGCCTTCGGCGTGAGATTTGTGTGGCGCTTGAGCAGGATTTTTGGCCTTCGGCGAGTCTGTGAGTGACGCAAGTGGGGGTTTCACGCTCGAGTGGGGTGACTCTTATATAAAACCGAGATCCAACTTTTGGATCACTTTTTCATCTCCCTTTTGTTTTTAAAACCCTAGAACCGTCTTCTCTCTCTCCCTACACACATTCTCTCTAGGGTTTCATCTCCTTTTAGCGTGTTGCTACCCTAGGCTCTTTATTAAAAGATAGAGGGTCACGAGAGCTTTATTTTAATCTGAGAGTTTGGCGGTTTGGAGCACTCTGGATTTTGGGTCATCATCTCCATCATCTCCATTTGAGTTCTTCACTTCGAGGTAGGGATTTCCTACTCCATATTATAGGTTTTGTCCTAAGTTTTGGTATTTTTGATATGTTGGTGTCGTTTGGTAACTTTGGGAAAACTAGGGTTTGTATCATAATTTGAGAAATAGGGAATTGTTTATATATTAAATTCCATGTGATTGTGAGTCATGAAAAAATGACATAGGTAGTGTCAAGATAATAAATTGAACCTTAGGGTTAATTTTGAGAGAAGGAAAGCCCTAATTGTTGTAATAAATTAATTTGTATAATTAATTTTGGGAAAAATGTGGAATTGAGTTTAATTCATGAAATTGGGGAAATTATGAGATAAATGGTGTAGTTGAATAGTTTAATCACTCACCTATGAAAATGTTGAGTTTACATTTGTTGATACATTTATTTCCTGTTTAGAAATAACTGTTTTGGGCTATCGATGGAGGATAGTCGTGATTGTTATAGACATTGCATGTTGATTAGGGAAAAGCTGAAACTAATCACATTGAATGAGTCGTGAATATGACAGTTGAATTAATACAGCGAATCTGTGTATTGATTGAATGTTGTGTATGACAAATGTTTAATACATTGTATATGCATATTGTTTGGGAGGAGATAGGGGATGTACTCCATGGTTTGAGGGAAGATAGGAGATGGACTCTCAAACTTGTTTAGGAGGAGAAAGGGGATGGACTCCATTAGTACAGCGAATATGTGTACTTATTGATTTATGGAAGTGTTTTAGTATGAGTCTTAGTCTCAATTGATTTATTGATATTGGAAGTAATGTTGATATGAGATGTAAATTTCATTATTATTGTTTGGCCAGGTTCTGAGCCATGTTTGTATAATTAGAAAGTTGATTAATAACGTAAAGCGAAACATGTCATGGACATTATTGTCATGAAACTGTAAAGTGATATAATGGATTTAACTGTGTTAACCATCTATCGAATGCTATTGCTTTAGTCAATTCTTATATTTGGTTTAGTATATTTCTGCTGGGCTGTGGCTCACCCTATACGGGAACATCATTTTTAGGTTCAGGTGATATGCTACCTCCAAGAACTTAGCTTAGAAGGATTTGGAGTTGAAGACTCTATTTAGTTAGTTGTTATTTTGTTTTATTTTGATATTACATGTAAACTCAAGCCAAGGGCTTAATGTGTAATTGAGTTAGTACTCAGACTTTTGTGTCCAAGTGTTGGCTTGGAAAGCTGTAAGCCGGTAGGGCATTTATTTACGTTGTTACATGTCATGTCTTTTAATAAGAATACTCTAATGAATGGAATAATGTTTTGTTTTCTTTTACCAATGCATGTCAATATTGTGTATATTATGGGTTTATTTTGAGGGCGTTTCAAATTTTATTTTGATGATTTATTCGAAAGAAACAAATAGAATCAAAATTTATTTTGATAATTTATTTGAAAGAGAAAAATAGAATCAAAATTTATTTTGCCTCATTATTTTTCCCCTAAACCTTTATCCTAAATGTTGTTAGAATGTATTTAATATTTGATTAAATCAGGAGTTCAAACAGCCCAAAACAAAGGTTCAAACAGCCTAGAACAACAGCAGGCCAAAAGGTTGAAAATGTTCAAGTAGAAGATATTCAAATTAGTAATGATGGAAGTACAACGGCTATAAAGGTTCAAAAGGCCAAAAGGTTCAAGTGGAAGATATTCAAATTTGTAATGATGGAGTGGAAGATATTCAAATTGGTAATGATGGAAGTACAATGGCTATAAACGGCTATAAATTCAAATTGGTAATGATGGAAGTACAACGGCTATAAATTCAAATAACTACAACGGCTATAAACGACTATAATTTTCATTATATATACCAAAGCCTCTAATGTAAACAAGTTACAAAAAATCATAAAATATTCTTTGATCTATAATCACTCACATCTATTCTCAGAAATTATTCACTGAGCCTTATAGTATTAAGCTCATCTTTCTTGTGTGAGATTTACAGAGAAATCAAAGTTTCATTTTATATATCTATCTTTGAGAGATATTTATTGTAAGCTTTTTTTAAAAGCAAAAATACCATTTCATCTTGTAAAAGTGTTGCAGACACTGTGTTCTTGAAATCTTGAGAGTGATTGTGAATCACCTAAGATTTGCAAGGGTTTGGACTTGAAATCTATGTAAAATCCATGGAGGATTGCTCCATTTGTAAAGAGGTTTCTAGCACTCTGTGAAGCTAGAAGATAGTGAAAATCTCAAGTGAAGCTTGAGGTGGGCGTAGGCGAGTTGAAGCCGAACCACTATAAATTTGTTTACCTCTCTCCCCTTATCTCTTTATTTTATTTTAAATTGCTATAGCTATATTTTACATTTTTACTGTGCTAAAATCATTAACTAATATAGTTGTTAAGACACTTGTTTTAATTATTTTTATTTTATTAATTATATTTATCTATTGTGCTAGTCATAATTTTTATAGGGTATTATTAATTTTAATTGTAAAAACCTAATTCACCCCCCTCTTTGGTTGTCTTTTGGGTAACAATATTGAATATATATTATATATACAAATAACATAAAATCTTACCTTTTTTTATTTTCGCTCATAAATTGTAAAGACTACTATAGCGGAATATCTCTTAAATTATATAAATTATTTATTTTGATAATATTAATGATTTTCTATATTAAAAAATATAAATATAGTCAAATTTTAATAATTTAATAATGTAGCTGAAAAAGAAAAATATTGAAATTCATTTACAATTCGGGCAACTTGGGTAATGGTAGCTAGGGAGGATGACTTGTCAAGGCTTGTGAGGGCATTGATAACACTATATGCAATGCAGGTGTTTGGTGTCTTAAGTTCACGACGTTTGGTTTTGTTTTGGTGTAAGCATGACAATGAGATGGAATGATTATTTTTGGTGAATAATAATTTAGCTACACTTTATTTTTATAATTATTTTTAATCAATCAAACATTAGAATGAATATTTTCACACTTTATTTTAGTGGACCAAACACTACTTTGATGCTCAAAATACTTTTACTAATGTGTAATTTGACCTAAAGTCTCAATCATTTTGTTTGGTTTTGTTCATAGGATCTTTTTTTTTTTTTTTTTTTTCCAAGAAATAGAAATTAGATTGTTTAATGATTATTTTGGGTATTACTGTTCTAGTTGAATTAGGCTTGGCTATTAAACGGAAAAGGATGAATTCCTTACATTGATTAAATTTATTCACTTTTACTTTTCAATTGGTTTTTACTTAATGAAAATGAGAAATTTCATCTTCTAAACAGCTACGACACTACTCTGCTTTGTGTACCATCTTGTTGTAGTAATTGTTATATGGATGTTGTGCTAGGAACAATTTGCTCTGGCCCTGTGTAGTAGTTTTTTCAAAGTGCTGCTGACTAGCTGTCAAAGCCTCATTGTGAAAGAGCTAAAATAATTATTTCGATCTAGGAGAAGGAATGAATCAAGCAATTTCGAGTTTACAAGGTATACTTTTTTTTTATTTGCCTAAAGTTTGTTAAACTTTTTCATAGAATAATTATCTAGTTGTCATCTAGTATGTTATTAAGTTGCCTATCAAACACCAAAATTGATATTCAGTTGTTTGTTATGTACTTGATATTTCCATAATGTAATGGTATTTGATTACAATTCTAGATTCTAAATTATTTGAAACTCTAAAATACCATCTTAGTGTATTTGCTAATCATTTTGAGCATTGATGCATGTAACTAATTTTAGTAGTTTTTGTGGACGCAATGATTAAATTAGGTTAAATTAGCTAAATTACATTAATTGGACTTATCTACCATTTTGCCACTTAGTGGGCCACTACCTAAGACAATGTTGTAGCCTTATTACATTTGATCAAACATTTCCTCAGCCATTTGAGACCCATAACCGAGTGAGAGAGAGAGACTTGAGAGAGAGTTGCTTTATCTAGAGAAACACTTGGAGAATTGGAAGTTTGAAGAGTAGATTGCATAATTTGAGCTTTTATACCTTGAATTGGAGACTTGAGGTAGGAGACTCACCCTTTTTAATTGTGAATTTGAGTTACTTCTTGCATGGTTCTTGGTGAATTAGAGTTTAGAGTCAAGACTTGGTTTAAAATGCTGAATTGAGTGGTAATCCATGCATGCATGTTTACATTGTTGAGTTTTGAGTTGATTTCATGAAAATCTTCACATGCATTTCTACATTTTGTTATAGTTTATGAATTCATCATGTTCTCGAGGAAATTGACTCTTTTGAACAAGTATTTAAAGCTTTAAAGTTGTTTAAATTCTTGCATGTTGCATACATTTCATGTTCTTAAAGTTTTGTTTGAAATTGTGTTTAATTGACTCACCTTTGGGCCTTGATTTTACAAATTGAGCTTTGAATCATGTTATACTATGAATTTACAAGTGTTTTTCAAAAAATTGGCCCAAAAGGATCGAATTTGATGCATTAAAAGCTGATTTTGTGCTTGAAGGTTCAATCTGGAATTTCCAGAATTTGGACTCACGCTCGAGCGGGGGAAAGTGGCGCTCGAGCATGGAATACGGGTAACCAGCACTTTGCATTGTTTTACAGTCCGCTCGAGCGGGAGAATGCACGCTCGAACAGGGACCTGAGTCACACGCTCGAGCCGGGGTCGAGCGCCCGTCGAGCATGAATTTTGTGCGTCCAGTACTTTTGGCATGTTTTGCAGCCCGGAGTGAATTAACCTTCAGCCGAAAGCTCTTTTGTCGGCTGTCACGCCGAAGCAGGACCCTTATTTCAAAAAAATTTTGAAAAGTTGTTTTAAGTGCATCTTTACATCCTCATTTCATCCTAGGCATTCTTAGACCTAGTTTAAGGCATCTTAATGAGGATATTGATGTAGAACCACACCAAGGCAAATTAGGGATTAAGTTATTGCTTCCCAACTGTGTAGCTTAGTGGGTGTTCGTTCTGTAACTGTGTAAGGTTGGAATCTGAGGACGCTCATTAGTTACTTAGCCCAGAACTCTGTGAGTAACACTGTCGTAAAGATATGTTCAATTGAGAATAATTTTCTGAACAAATGACTGAACTGCTTTATGAATAACACTGTCTACTGAATGAATGTTTGTCCTAATTGCGAACTGTATTCGTGGCATCCATAGCATTTACTGTTATTGCTACTGTTATAGAGATCTCTGTCGGCTCCCATGTTTGGAACCACTACTGTTTACTGATATGATGGCCATCAACTAAGCATTCGTCTGTTAAGACCCTCTTGTCTTGCTTTGCTATTGGATGTACCACATATGACTGCTATGACTGAATAACTGTTATACTGATATAAATGACTGTTTTAAATACCGAAAGGACATTCATTCTTAACCTCTTTACGCATATGTTATTCACTGGGCTTTAGCTCACTGTTTATATATATATGTAGGTGTCCAGGCACCGGACCGGAGCTAGGAGCGTTGGGTCTAACTCCCTTTTGTCAAGCCAACCACTGTGCCTCACTGAGAGGTTCCAAGTCCTTCAAGCTAGGGCTTTTGGGGGTGTTTTAGATTTTTTCCTTTTTGTATCTGTTTTTGTAATACTGTATAGACTGTACCTGTACTGTACTGTTATGGTGGGGATCTGGTCCCTAACCTGAATATCTGTATATGATGTATGTACATACTGTTTTGTTTCGAATGTGAATATGTTTTGAAAAGTCTTTTTGCATACAGACTGTCACAGCTCATTGGACATCTTTGTATTACTGTTTTGGCTTCCGCCAGCCCCTGTACTCTGTATTACTGTTTTACTGTTAAGTAGGCCTTCCGTAATCTTGCATTACTGGCTGGTTACGGTACTAAACCTATAAGGGCGGGTTTGGGTCGTGACAGGTAGTCAACCAACCATGGCCAACAAGGCAAAGTCAAGGCCAAACATTGAACCATGCATGCCTACCATGGGAAGGTCAACACCACCACCTGGATTTAGTTGCATTTCCTGACTCGGTCATCAACATCTACACCTCTGAGACTCATTCATGTTTAGGGGGAGAAGATTTGTGTCCTTGTCTCCATAGAAACAAGCTACAAGTAGTGCAACCAACAAAAAGCACTATAAGAAAAAAGGGTTTTTACGGCGCGCAATGTATGCCGTAAAAACCCTTCTATGACGTGCAACGACACGTCATATTATGACCAGTCATGGAAAGTCATTCACTTTCAATGACATGCTTCGTACGCCGTTAAAAACTATTTAACGACAGATTTTGTGTGTCGTAAAGTATATAATACAACAACTTGCTCAGCCTGTTGTAAATAAGTAGAACATGCCACGACATACATGGAATACTGTGGAATATTTCATATAATGACCTAATTTGTTTGCCGTAAAATGTGTATTTTTTTTATAAAAAAAAAATTCAACAGGTTTTATTTGGCCTATTTTGTACAATCCAATATTACAAACAAGTTTCACAAAATATCAATCAATCACGACAATATTATTTTAACCATAAAAAATAAACTATATCTATAAATTATAAACATTCAAAAATTATCAATATATACATTTCAAACATCCAAAACCTAACTGCAAGTTCAAAAACATCCAAAAGGACTATCCTTAAGTTCTAAATTATCCAAAAAATTATAAACCATCCAAAACTATACGTATATAAGTTTGTAAATATTACCCAAAACTATTCAAAAATTATTGAAATCTATTCATCAAAATCCTCAAAAACTATCCATAGATGTTAGTTATACTCAAAGTCAAAGCTAATGAAATGGGTTGGCCAAGCAATAGTGCTTCCAATAGCATCCTCAAGCACAAACATCTCATGATTAGGGCGAAACAATAGCGCACTGACTATGATATGGTTAATCCATACTTTCCAACACCCAGGGCCAAGAGGCACATGATGTACCAATGCTTTAGAATCTGTTGATGCAATTGTGCCTTCCGCAACCACCACCTTTGTTCCATCCCAATTCAACAATTTGCATTTGGCATTGTCCAAGGATCCACCATTTCCAGTTTCATTTGCGTCATGCAACTACCATGAAAGCAATACATAAGATTACCTAATGAATTGAAGATAAAATTAAAGTTCTTATTAATACCATATAAAATTTAGCCAAATATCTTCATCGTCTTCATTATTTTCGTCACCCTAAAAAAAAATGTAATACAATATCAAGTTATATTTGTTTATCTAAATTTTGTAGATGATGTGGGATGCATATGAAAATTTGACAAAAGCTCTGGAGTAGAAAAGCAAGCAAGCAAAAAAAAAAAGTAGAAGCACGAGAAAAATGAAAATTAGTAAATTAATAATGCCATACAAAATTTACCCAAATATTTTGTTATGAGTGCATCCTACGTTCACCACCTCTATGCACCCTATGTTCACCTCTACTGTTTTTCTCACCCTAAAAAAATTGTAATACAATGGCAAGAAGCATTTGTTTACTTAAATTTAGAATCCTAATGTAATCCATATGCAAAATGACAAGCTTGAGTAGAAAAGCAAGCAAGCAAAATCACAAGCATGAGAAATGTGCGAGTTTACCTGCGTTTCTCCATGTACCCATGTTTTGTCCATCTTGAACTTTCCACTACCAAATCACATTTCAATTAAATTTACCATAAAATCACATAAATTCCAATTAGCATAAAACATTAATCAATTTCGGATTCGGCTGCCGATAAGACCTTCAATTCGCAATTTGAAACATAAAACATAAACAGATCATTCAACAGTCAACAGATAGAAATGCACTTAAGCTATGCACTCAATCAATCAGTCAATTAACATGCTTAATCATAGATTAGCACTAATCAGTGGTGAGGGTTGTCACACTACCACTGGCTCTTACAGGTGCTGTCTTTGCCCTTTTGGCCATGCTTGGTTGACTGCTAATACCTTTTGTAGATGTTGCCCTTGCCCTAGTGGCCATGCTTGGTTGACTAGCACTAGGTCTTCTTGTTCTTTGTCTTTGCCATGGTGCCTATGCTTGGTTGGCCAATAGTTATTGCATTCTTTGTCTTTGCCTCAGTGCCCATGCTTGGTTGATTGCCCTTTAGCGATTCGGTTTGCCACTTATTTGGTATGTCGGGGATCGAGTTGCCAGTCATTCATGAGGTCAATGGCGTGCCCTTTGGCGGGTCCTAGGCGGTATACTGGCGGCAAAAATGTAAAATGCATTAAAAGTTGCTTGTCCGTTCGAGCGACCATTTATGCTTTCGAGCAGAGAATGTTTGGTTTCAGAAGTTTGACCTGTCTGCAAAAGTACTGGGAAAGTGTATTTGGCGCTCGAGCGGGGCTTTCCACGCTCCAGCGGACCATGTTATATCAGTTCGTGAATCTAATATTTCAAATCACTTTTGTATATATCTCTCTCTCTCTAAAAAACCCTTTCCTTTCCCTTCTCTCTACATTTCTGTACGCCAAATAGGATTAAAACCTTGATTTTTCAAGATCCATTAGAGTTCTACCATAAGCAAAAATGCATTAGAAGTTGCTTGTCTGCTCGAGCGGCCGTTTATGTGCTCGAGTGGAGAATGTTTGGTTTTAGAAGTTTGACTTGTCTGTAAAAGTACTGGGAAAGTATATTTGACGCTCGAGTGTACCATGTTATATCAGTTCGTGAATCTAATATTTCAGATCACTTTTGTATATCTATCTCTCTCTCTCTAAAAACCCTTTCCTCTCCATTCTCTCTACATTTCCCTATGCCAAATAGAATCAAAACCTTGATTTCTCAAGATCCATTAGAGTTCTGCCATAAGTTCTTCATCAAAGTTGGTTAACTTCTCGAGGGCTTCATTTGCTTATGTAAAGATCGAATTTTAACACTATTGATTTTGGGGGTTTCATCTCATTTCTTCTTCAAAACTTGAGGTAGGGATTTTTTTAGAGTTATATATATATATTGCAAGATCTAGATGATTTTTGAAATCTTCCTTCGATAGCTTTGAAAATTGATTGTTGATTTAAGAAATTGAGCGATTTTGAAAGTGAGTTTGTCTCTTATTCTTTTAAAATGATCTTATGGGTTTTGATCTTCGTTGATTAAAGAAAAGATAATTTTGAAAAGTTTTCTTTCAAAAGATTTGAGTTGTACAGTTTTGGTAAGAAAACCTAGAATTTAGGGATTTTTTAAAAGAGACTGAAAATCCATAAATGATATTGTTATATTTATTTTGTGTGTCAAAATAAATGGATGTTTGGAAAATTTCTTATTTATATTTATATAAATGATGAATTTCAGGGAATATGAGAATTGTTGTTCATTTTGGAAATTATTGTTCAAAACGTTGAAATAGTCTTGAAATGACTAATTGTTGAGGATACTTGAGAAGAGGGAATTATGTTATTCCTTGGATGATGAATTGGAATAAAAGTATTTATATTCATCTTGTGTTATTGGCATATCAATTCATTTGATTACATTAAACTTTGAAAGTTGATTTGAAAACTTACATTGAGAAAAGAATGTTGAGAAACAAGTTTCTATGAATTGGTTTTGGGGTAAATACGGTGGTAAGTTTTGACAGGTGGTGTAGATGAAATTGAATAGGTGTTGAGCCTTCCAGTTAATATTGGTAAAAATGACAAATTATAGGTGTCGAGCCTTCCAGTCAATGCTAGTAAAAATGACAAATTGGTAGTACTTGTATAGTCTACTTGCAGACACCGACCTAGGGATTACCAGAGTCGTATTTACCACCCTTGAAATAAATTGTTAAGTTTTAAACAATTGAAATTGCATGATATCATTGAGCATGATGGTTTTCAAATAATGAAAATGTGATTTATCTTAAAAAAAGGGCATAGCATGGCATGTGTATTTCATCACTTGAGACTTATATAAAATGTATATAATTTGTTAAGAATTTCCTACTGGGCTTTATGCTCACCCTATGGGATTTTTGTGCAGGAAAAGATGTGGTGATTCCACTCAATTAGGGGCGTGGAAGTATGTGTGTTAGGAGTACAATGCTCTCATTTGCTATGACTTTGTGTGTAAGCCAAGAGCTATGTTTGTGTGGGTTTGAATAACCGTTTTGTGTAACCAAGCTCAAGCCTTGGAAACTTGTAAACCCTTGGGGGTATTTATTTGTTTATTTACTTGTTGTTGGATTAATGTATTGTTACATGAAGAACTATTGTATTATGTAATGTAAGTTTGGAGATTTATATTCGGTTTTCCTTGAAAAAGCCATGATTGTTGTCTTTTCATTTGGGCAAGAAATTTGGGCCATTACAACCACTACCTCCGGCAGTAGCAACCTTTGCCTTACTCCTCCTTGCCATGTTTTGCTCAGTACCCATTTGAGGTATTTCAACTTGACTTGAACTATTATTATTCCTCACCTTCAAACATGGTGAAATGTAATGTAATTAATCAATCAATGCCTCGTAGAAATTACAATGTAAGAGTGAAATAAATTGACAATAACTTTACTTACAGGTAAGTTTGCCTTTATAGTATTGCCTTCAACTGGTTGACCTTTGCAACTTCTTTTATAGTGTCCAAGCTGACCACATGTGGCACATGTGGTTGTAGTGTGTTTTCTCTTCAACTTGTAGGGGTTTTTGGGTTCATCTGCCTCTCTTATTCTCAATTTCTTTGGCCTTCCTGGTTGTTTTTGGACTCTTGGGGGTTGTCGTGCATCTAACACTGACTTAGGCCAAATTTCAGATCCATTGATGGGATAGATTAGTGGCTCATGAGAGGCCATATAAGTCTCTTTCTTGAACCAGTGTGCCACATATTTTTCAGTGTTCTTATGTTGATCATAAATGGTTGCTATAGCATGACAACATGGGATACCAGTTAACTCCCATTTTCTGCATGAATAGGTGTTATCTTCTAAATCAACTACAAATTGTTGTCCATTAAAGCAATTGATCTGGTACTTTTGTTCCCTTGCCTAAATTGCAATGCAATTACATTCATGCAATTTTCTCTTCTCTAATCTTTTTTGGATGTTAGGACATATAGAACCCTCATATGCCCTCATTTTTTCTCTTCTTATTTGCATCATCTTCATCAAAATGCATCTAATATCCTCAAGCAGTGGCAAAATAGTCTTACCTCTTGCATCTAGAATCAAACTGTTGAGGCTCTTACACATGTTATTGTCCAACTCATCATAGTTGTTGTATGTTGTGAAATGAGACCTGCTCCAGAAACAAGGTGGTTTGTCTGCCAACCATGTGAAAGCATCTTCATCTGTCTTCTTCATATCTTCCATATGATATTGAAACCTTTGCACATATGTGGCTTTGGCTGCACAAAACAAAATTTCTTTTAAATGGATGCCCTTGAAGTTGTCTTTGAAGTTGTAGAAATGCCTAATACAGAATCTATGCTCAACATATGGAAGCACCTCTGCAACTGCTGAAATCAGTCCCTGTGACAAAAATAAATGAAAAAAAAAAAAAAAAAACAAAAACAAAACCAAGACAACAACAATTAAAAGCCAACCCAAAAGCAAGTAATATAGGTTATCCACAAAAGACTAGTTAAATTAAGTGAAAGAATACCAAAACCTTTACCCTTTGTTTATCGGACATGACTGTCAACCATTTGTCATTGCCTATCTTTAGATCTTCTTGTAGTATCTTCAGAAATCACTTCCATGAGGATTTTGTTACCCCTTCCACTATAGCAAAAACCACTAGAAAAGTGTTATTGTTACCATCAATGGCCACAGATTGAAGCAACTGGCCTTTGTAAGGACCTCTCAAATGGCAAGCATCCACTCCAATATATGGCCTGCATCCTGCAATGAAGCCTTTCTTAGAAGCCCCCAAACATGCATAAATCCTTTCAATTCTTGACTTCCCTATATCATCCTCATCCTCATCCCCACCTTTATCCTCTGGCTGAATCTCATAAACTTGTATAATAATGGTTGACTCAGCATTTGATCTTCTAATTTCTTCATAATAATCCCACAGCTTTGCATATTGTTCCTCATGGCTACCCTCAATAAGGTCTTGTGCTTTCCTCTTGGCCCTATAAACTTGACTCTTTGACACCCCAACTTTGTGGTCCATCTGCATAGTTTTTTGGAAAATAGACAAGGGCCATGTAGGGTAGGTCTTAAGTGTTTCCATGTACTGTTTAGACAACCAAGTGGAATTGAGTTGTCTATTGTGGAAAACTCTGCCACAGTTGTGTGTAGGGTGATAGGTTTTTATTTGAAAACTATTTTCCCTTTGAACTTTAGATGCAAAAAGGACCCACTTGCATGGACGCCATATTGGCTCTCACCCTAAGGCTATCATTTTGACAAACTTGATTGCTTTTCTAGTCTTTATAGCATGTTGTCTGACAGCATCTTTAAAGGGCTTAACCATATCTGTATGCATATTAATTGAGGGTGCTTTTCTTTCTTCTTCCCATTATCTTCACCTTCAGTTGCTGAATCAATGCTTTTCAGCTCATCTGAAGTTGACTCATCCTCTCACCTCTCTTCAACTTGTGAGTACTTGTTTCATCAATGACATTATGCCTTATTAAACCACCACATATCCACATGAGTTTCAAATAGCATGTCATCTTCACTTTCATCAATTTCACTATCCTCATATTCCTCCAAATCTGTGGACTCTGTTTGAGAACCTTCATCATATCCACTATTAAACAAATCATCAACTTCTGCTACACCCTTACCTTGTTCTAACTCAGTTTCTCCACCACCATCCTTTTGGAACTGAGTTTCTACTACATCCATATACCTATGAAACTCATCTTCACCTCCAAACAACTCATCAATGTCATCAATCAATATTGAACTAGGTTGTGTTATAGGATACTGTTCCAAATAGAAATCAATGTGCCTACTTCTATTCAAGAATTTCAACATACCCATCAATTCATTGTCATTCTTTACATTGACTAACCTACTAGTAAGATCTTTATTAGGCATTTTGTAGTAATATGACATGTTTCCAGTACAATCCAATTTCTTCACCAAATCCTCTATGTATAACATACTCATGTAATCAGCATTGCAGTAGTTAAAGTACATTTCTTTGCCCTCCTCCCAACATACAACCTATTTGGATTACATACAAATGTTTCCCCAAGATGCATTTTTAAAGTGAAATAATCACTATCAAGATTTGTGAGATTAAATAAAAAATAAATTAATCAAAATTGTCAGGGGTTGATTACTTTTCCCCATGTGCATGTCTATTCATGTGGGAACCAATGTCAACAAAAGAGGGAACAAAACAAAGAATCCAACATATAAAAAGGTGCATCTCAGATTAGTCCCAAAAAAAAAAAAAAAAACCAACAAAAACAAAACAAAACAAAGGTGAATCTAAATACAAATAACCTATATGTATACATAAATCACCATTTAACCACTATAAAGTAGAGGGACCAAAATGAAGATGACAATATACATAAACAAATAAATGTTTGTCAGAAAAGTCAAATACCATATTGAGGGCTCCCAGATGAAACATCTCTCAGAGCCATCGACTTGGTTTGCTGCTTTCTTACTTTAATGGATTTGATTTACTTATCAGATTTCCTTCAGAAACCTTTGAATTCAAGTCTCAGCTCTCATCAATTTGTTGTATTTCCTTTTTTAACCCCTTTCCCAACTCCCCTATTTGTTTACACAGATCATTTAGGCTACATATTCAGGTAGGAAAATGGGTATGGAGGTGTCAAAATGACAACCTTGCCCTTGGAGGAAATGAGTTTCCGTCAAAAATCCCAATGGCAGTTAACTATTGGACCAGTTCGAGCCAAAAACCAAACTGCAGGGGCAAAATTGATACATTTAGAAGTGCAGGGACCAAAATGAAACCACGGGTAAACTACAGAGACCATTTATGTAATTTGCCCAAAATGAGATAATTATGGTTTGAATGTGATATTTTATCTTATTAACTTTTTAGTCTATTTTGTATTTTTGTGGCTATTTTAGCCAAGAAAAGGATGCCAAACATAACCTGAGTTATAAATAGAATATCTTATACTGCAACTCTGAGAAAGGCTTGCATCAATTACATGAGGGGCATTCCATACACAAAAAATTTAAACCACCATAAAAATATAAATATTATTTCACTATCTCACTAATTTATAATTTCTCTCATAATTTATGACAAGTTAAAAGTGATAATCTAAATTTTACATTTTCACTTAAGTAGATTATCATGATATGTTAATTAAAAGTGTGAACTTTTACATTTTCACTAAAGTTTCATACTTCAAAAAGTATGAAAATTTTTAAATTTAAATAGTTAATAAGCAGTTATTGAAAATTGTACGAATTTCAAAATTACATTTTAAAATTTTAATCAATGATAATATAATACTTGAATCAATAATAAATTACTATATAACTCAAAAGGTTGATTGGCTGATAAAAATTTAAAAATAAAATCCAAATTCAAATTTAAATCACCAAATAGGGCATTTAAAATTTGTATGGTTATTAATTTTAAGACACCACACATAGGAATGGCAACGAGCCGAAATGGGATCAGGGCGGGGCCGGGGATCGCACTCCCCATCCCCAATCCCCAATGGTAAAAATTCCCCCATTCCTAGCTCCAATCCCCGATGGGAAACCTATCACCGTCCCTTTCTCCGCCCCCCAATGGGGATCGGATTTTCCCGACCCCGAAAATTCCCCGGCCCAAAAAAAAAAAAAAAGCAAAAGCAAAATAGCATCTGTTTCATCTCATCATCATCAACATCAACCTCAGATCAGAATATATATATGTATTCATCGCGGATTCGCCGATCAGAATATGTATATGTGTGTGTGTGTGTGTATTCATCACGGTGGTGCTCAGAAATGCTCTCTGTCGCCGATCTCTCCATCGCGACTCAGATCGGACACAGAGAGTAGAACGAGAGAGAGAGACAGTTTAGATAGATATTATATTGTATTATATCTATATAATGAGACATCTATCTATAAAGCAATAAATATATATATTATATTATATCTTTAAGCAATAAAGCTTAAACATATAAATATATATACACAGGGACTGTTCGAGGATTTCGAGACGGGGTCGGGTTGGGGCTAAGAAACTTATCACCGTCCCCGGCCCGAAAATTAATGGAGATTTAATTTTTAATACCATTCCCGGCCCTATGGGGATTATTTTCGGGAAAAAACCCGTTCTAATCAGGGTCGGGAGGTCGGGTCCCTGTCGGGCCGGGTTCAAATTTCCATCCCTAAGAGCATCTCCAATGGTTGTTGCTATATTGGGGTTGCTATTGCCATAATTTGGCAAAAAGTTATTTTGCCAAATTATAGCAATGGTGCTCCAATGGTCATTTGCAATTTTTGGCAAATTTCAACCAACTTTCCCTCCAACTTTTTAGGTGTTGTTTGAATATAGGTTTTTTGTGATTTTATTTTTGTTTATTTTTTTGTCTTTTATGACATTTTTTTACCTGTTTGTTAAAAAAATTATATATTTATATTATTCCCAACTAGACAAATATAAAAAATTTAAAAAAAATGAAAAATTGGAAGAAAAAAAAAATTTGTTTGATTAATTTACCCCACCCAAAAACATATCACTACATATTTAATAAATTTTTTTAACTACACATAAAAAATAATTTTAAAACCAATTACCCACCAATTACCAACAATCAAAAACTAATTTTAAAACCAATAATTTTTTGAAATAGTGTCATTTAATGTCTTTTTTATTTTACAATGTCTTCTTTTCTTTCTTTTTTTTGTTAAACAAACCAAACAGAGCCCAACGGCTCTTTATTACACTATTGAAATATATATGTTTTGATCAAGACAGATCAAAGCATCTAGAACTTCTCACTCTCTTCTCATTCTTCTCCTCCACGGCTCTTCCTTTCCCTCTCATTCTCACTCTTTCTCCTCCGTGGCCGAAATCAAACACATCACAAACCAAACCAAACAGAGCACAAGATCGGAACCCCCTTATCCATGATCTCCTCCTAGATCGAAACCCGATCTCCCTCTTCTCCTCCAAGATCAGAACCCCCCCTTTCTAGTTTCACTCTGTCTCCCTCTCAATTCTCACCTCCGATTAGGGGTGGACGCGGGTCGGTTGCGGCCACAGAACCTTCAATCCTCCATCCGTCCGCTAGATTGGTAGATTGGAAAAAGTCAATCTGCATCCGTTCGCCAATCCAGCGGATGTGGATTGGGCGGATTGGCGGTTTGCCGGATGGATGCGAATCGGTTTGGCGGTTTGAAATTTTATAAATTTTCAACATAGTTCAACTTGTGCACTTCCTCAAAAAAAAAAAAAAAAAAGAGAAAGTATTACAGTCAATGACTTAAAAAAGTATTATAATTACTGCATACCTCATCCAAAGAAAGAAAGTTTGAAACTTTAGAATATCACAATCACTGCATGCCCTATCCACATGTTACAATCACAGCATGCCTCATCCACATAAAATATTACAATCTGTAGTTCTTAAAATATAAAAACAATTCAAACCACCAAAACCATGAACAGAGCAATAGTAGAGATTGTATGTCTCTTTGTTGTTACATTTATATATGTTTTTGAAAACAAAAACCAACCAGCATATATCATATTTTCTATTTATTACTTTTAGAGTTAGATTTAAAAATCAAAAAATATAAATAAATAATACGTTTATTTTTTTTAATTCAAAAAATATATTCAAGTTGAAATTTTTTTTTCAACAGAATATTTGAACTCTTTTTCAATTGAAAACACAAACAAAATATTTAAACAAATTGAAAATACAAAGTTTTATAAATTACTAAGGGTGCTCGCGGTTTGGCGGTTTGGTTGCGGCCAAAGGAACCTCAAATCCGCCATCCGTCCGCTAAATTGGCGGATTGGAGAAAATCAATCCGCAACCATCCGCTCGTCATCACGCATCCATCCAAAATGCGGCGGATCGGTTCGGTTCGGTCGGTTTTGGCTGATCGGTATATCCGCTGCTCACCCCTACCTCCGATCTGTGTACTCTCCGGAATAATGGTACGATCTCCATTTATATACATACTCATATATATATATATATATATTTGTTTTGATCTGTCTTCATATATATATATATATATATGTTTTGATCTGTCTTGATCTCCATCTATACGATCTGTCTTCATGTGTTTTGATCATATATATATATATATATATATATATATGTTTTAATTTGTTCCTTTATCAATTTTTTTAATTTTGTTGTGAATTTTGTCTTGATCTCCTTCTGTTTTGATTTTTTTTTTTATTTGTTCCTTCATCAATATATATATATATGAATTTTTTAATTTGATTCGTCTTCAATTTTTTATATCTGTCATGAACAATTTTTTGATTATCCGGTATACAGAAATTTGGATTAATATATATGTTTTGATATTTGAAACTGAAATTTGCTTGATTATGAAAATTAGGTCTCTGACGATTTGATTTTTGCTGATCTGGCAAGCTTGGCATCTGCCATTTCACTTGCCAAATTTGAGAACACATATGGCATCTGCCATCTTTGACAAGTGAAATAGCAAACTGTTGGATACTCATTTTTGCCATTCCTGTCATTTTTTAGCTTTGGCAACTGATTTTCACTAAATCATTGCTAAATCATTGTGACAAAGCTAAAAAATCATTGCTATATCAGTTGCCAAAGCTAAAAAATGACAGATGATTAATGCAAACTAAATCATTGCTAAATCATTGTGACAAAGCTAAAAATCTTTAGCAATGATTCCAGTCACAAACTAAATCATTGCTAAATCATTGTGACAAAGTTAAAAATCTTTGCCAAAGCTAAAAAATGACAGGAATGGCAAAAATGAGTCTCCAACGGTTTGCTATTTCACTTGCCAAAGATGGCAGATGCCATATGTGTTCTCAAATTTGGCAAGTGAAATGGTAGATGTCAAGCTTCCCAGATCAACAAAAATCAGACCGTTGGAGACCCAATTTTCATAATCAATCAAATTTCAGTTTCAGATATCAAAACATATATATCAATGCAAATTTCTGTATACCAGATAATCAAAAAATTATTCATGACAGATATAAAAAATTGAAGACAGATCAAATTAAAAAATTAAAAAATTAAAAAATTCATATATATATATTGATGAAGGAACAAATAAAATAAAAAAAAACAAAAAAAAAAAACAGAAGGAGATCAAGACAAAATTCATGACAAAATTAAAAAATTGATGAAGGAACAAATCAAAAATATATATATATATATGATCAAAACACATGAAGACAAATCGTATAGATGGAGATTGAGAGGGCAATTTATACGCAAATTGGGCCGAGCTGGGTATTGGGCCGTTATGGGCCATAGTGAAAGTTACTCCGGTTTGGGGTAGAATGACCCAGTGAGCTACTTCGGTTTGGAGAAGTAGCCTTGAAAGTTACTCCAGTTCGGTTCGCCAAGGGTCTTAAGTTTACTTCGGTTAGTAAAGCGTGTTGGTAGTTCGGTCTTCGTTGAATAAGACCGGCGCATTGACACGGTTTGTCCGTGTTAGACCGGTTTGGCACGTAGTTAATTCGGGATTCTGTTATGGTTAGCCCGGTCGTAGCAGGGAGAAGCCGAGGTAAGAGATAGGAAGGTCATGGTCGAATTATAGGTTACTCGGTTGTAGCATGTGAGAGAGAAGTAAGCTATGGTTTGCGAAAGTTCGGTTTAATTCCTTATGGATAGCTCGGTCTTTGTATGGGAAAGCCGAGGTAAGGAGAGTAAAATGAGTGAAGTAATTGTTACTTGATTGAAGGTAGTTCGGCCATAAGAAGAACCATCTCACTTAGTTAAGGTAGTGAGGAGGGTGTTGTAGGATAAGCATTATCTTCCAAGAGTATGAGTCCTAGGGGGACTCTACGTAAGGAGGAGTAATCCTAGGAGGACTCTGCACGTGGAGGAATAAGAGTCCTACCAGGATTGTGCCACGCGAAACCTATATAAGCTCACCAATATCACCTTTGGAGAGGTAATGCAACTTTTGCTCCCTGAATACATTGAGCTTTTGCCTTCCTGTCTTGCTTACTGACTTAGGCATCGGAGAGGTTTCCGGCACACACCCGCCGGCTAGCTCACGTTTGTATTTTCAGGTGGTGGAACGACGTCGTACGAGGAACGCAGACTTGATCAACAGGATTATACGATAAGGTGTATTTCTTTCCCGTACAGAGATCAAGACAAATCAAAACATATATATATATATATATATATATGAAGACAGATCAAAACATATATATATATATATATGAGTATGTATATAGATGGAGATCATACCATTATTCCGGAGAATACACAGATTGGATGTGAAGATTGAGAGGGAGACAGAGTGAAACCAGAGAGAGGGGGTTTTGATCTTGGAGGTAAAGGGGGAGTTCGGGTTCCGATCATGGAGGAAAAGGGTTCCAATCTTGGAAAAGATCATGGAGGAGGGGGTTCCGATCTTGGAGGAGAAGGGAAGATCGGGTTCCAATCTTGTGCTCTGTTTGGTTTGGTTTGTGATATGTTTGATTTCGGCCATGGAGGAGAAAGAGTGAGAATGAGAGGGAAAGAAAAAGCCATGGAGGAGAAAAGTGAGAGGAGAGTGAGAAGTTCTAGATGCTTTGATCTGTCTTGATCAAAACATATATATTTCAATAGTGTAATAAAGAGCCGTTGGGCTCTGTTTGGTTTGTTTAACAAAAAAAAAAAAAAAAGGGAAAAAAAAAGACATTATAAAATAAAAAGACATTAAATGACACTATTTAAAAAAATTATTGGTTTCAAAATTAGTTTTTGGTTGTTGGTAATTGGTGGGTAATTAGTTTTAAAATTATTTTTTATGTGTAGTTAAGAAAATTTATTAAATATGTAATGATATGTTTTTGGGTGGGGTGAATTAATCAAACAATTTTTTTTTTCCAATTTTTCATTTTTTAAAATTTTTTATATTTGTCTAGTTGGGAGTAATATAAATATATAATTTTTTTAACAAACAGGTAAAAAAAAGTCACAAAAGACAAAAAAAATAAACAAAAATAAAATTACAAAAAACCTATATCCAAACAATACCTACAAAGTTTGAGGGAAAATTGGTTGAGATTTATCAAAAATAACAAATGACCATTGAAACACCATTACTATAATTTGATAAAATAATACAATTTATTATCAAATTATAACAATAACAATCCCAATATAGTAACAACCATGGAGATACTCTTAACCACACAAACTAATAAAAATAAAAATTACAATGATAATATTGTGTTGGGCCGACCCAATAGCCTATGTTGGACCGGTGCGACGTCTCTCTATTAGGTTTAGGCCCAACCGCTGCATCTCTCTCCCCCTCTCTATCTTCTCTCACAAAACCCTAACGATAAACCCTAATCATCTCTCTCTCGCTCAACACTGAAACTGTGATCAGAAATCCTAATCATTTCAAAACGAAGCAACTTTTCTCTCTCTAAAACTGTATATTGCTATATCTACATACACCTTTATCTGCATTGAATTGCTTCATTTCGCCATGAAGAACAATAACCTGAAGAGAAAGAAAGCTCCAGCTCAAAGGGAACCAAAAGAGCCAAGAGATTTCTCAATCAACGCAGACCCATTCTTTGACGCCGAACCGAAACGCAGAACAAAAGACGCTGACGATGAGGACATAGAGAGCGGAGACGAGTCGGAAGAAGAATTCAACGAGTCCGGCGGAGAAGGAAAATCGGCGGTGGAGGAGGAAGAAGAAGAGACTGCGGCGGAGAAGAGGAAGAGAGTTGCGGATGCGTATTTGGAGAAGATAAGGGCGATAGCGAAGAGGGAGCAGGAGGATGAGGATGAGGAGAGAGGGAGCGGTGATGAGGGGGAGAGAGAAGGCGAGAGGGACACGCTTGTAGCTCAGATTCTGCAGCAGGAGCAGCTTGAAGAGAGCGGTCGTATTCGCAAATTGATTGCTTCGAGGTAATTTTTACGGTTTCAGAGCATAAATTGAATCAATATATTGCTTTTCTATGGTGCATAGTACATAATTGTTTGATTTGGTTACTTGTAGCTTGATTTTATAGTTAAAGTTCTTGAATTTTAAACTGTGGCTTTCTATTTAATGTGAATAGAATCAATGTGCCAAAATTATTGCGCTGCCTATCTATAGTTTAGCATGTTCAACAATTTCAGATTGTAATTATTTACAGCATTTTATTGAATTGCTTCATGCCCAATGAAATCTCAGAATTGAACTATCAATCACTTCATCTGCGTACGTGTATGGGTAAGTCGATACAATAAGATCTAAAAGAAGTACAGTATGAGTCGATACGGTAAAATTTTGAAAAAGTAAGTTACGGCTACGGCTACAGCAATATTTAATACAAAAATTAGGTAAATGATTTAGTTTGTTAAGATCCAATCTACGATTCACATTTAATGTCAAAAAATAAAAATATAAACTAAAATTAAATGTCATTATATTAAATAATTTATAAATTATAACTTAATTTTACTTCTGTATTAGAAGGAAATATTGTTTCGACTAAAAACTCCAAGGGGTTTGGCTTAGTGGGAGAAGAAGGCAACCAAAAGGCTTACCTTACCACCCAAGAGGTTGCAAGTTCGTATCTCATGAAGGCCAAACATCCCCAACCTTGGGGCCACTAGAGGTTTGTACAATCGTTAACTTTAGGGCCTCGGGATTAGTCGAGGTGTGTGTAAGCTGGCCTGGAAACTCGGTTGTCAAAAAAAAAAAAAATATTGTTTTGACTAGGTATGTATGGAGTGCGGTAAAAATTAAAAGAAAAAAATTGAATACATGTTTCGTGTACTTAGTACGTATGCAGAAGTACCATACGAAGTACCACTATCTTGTACAGGTACAGCATGTTTCTTGAAGTAACCATGCTTACTGCGAGTTTGCTAACTACTTTGGAGAAATTTTATGTAGGGCATGTTGGTCTGATTATCTATATGTGAGAATTTATCACTGTATTGTGTATATATCGTGTAGGTAATAGATTTAGGGTTTGATAAGTTTTGAAATCGAGTATATTATATTAACTATTGTTAAACAATATATCTATTTGCTCATCTCCTCTTGTAATTGTGATTGTTTATTGTATGATTGTGTCATTTACTATAAACAATTTAGGGTTCAAAAGCCAGAAACTGCTGATGGATATCGGGTCTTGGCGAAGCACCGGCAGTCCGCCACTGCTGTAGCAGTGTCTGCGGACGAGCTGAAGGGGTTTTCTTCTTCCAAGGATGGCACTATTGTTCATTGGGATGTAGATAGTGGGAAAGCTGAAAAATACCTTTGGCCAAGTGAGAAAGCACTAAGGTCCCATGGTGCAAAAGATCCAAAGGGTAGAGCTACAAAGCAAAGTAAGCATGTTTTGGCATTAGCTGTTAGCTCAGATGGTCGTTACTTAGCAAGTGGAGGCTTAGATCGTCATGTTCATTTATGGGATACCCGCACGCGAGAGCATGTTCAGGTACCATTTGTAAAAAAAAAAAAAAATTCTCATTTTTCTTCTATTTTGCTTCACCATAATTTCACTTGCTTGCCTTTTTTTTCAAAGCTTCCCTTCTGGAATTTTTGTAGTTTTTATTTATTATTTTTTTAATGATTATGCTTTTATATACTTAGAACTTTAGAGGTGTATGTGAGGGGTGAAGATGTCTACTTATCTGAAAAATGTGAGAGGTGAAGAGATTTAGGTGTATATGGTAGCATCACTACCCTCTCCCGAAAAAAATGGCTATTCTGATGCCAACATGAAACTTAGTTGACCTTGCATGGTAACCAGGGATTTTTTTTGTTGATAAAAGTAATAGAAATGAAGGGTAAATAATGGGGAGCAAATTGTGGAAGTTTAAAGTAAAGGAGGCATTTAAAAAAAAAATTTGAAGCCGTAGTCATGGGGAAAACAAGTTTATGCCACAAGAAGTCAGACAGCCAATGACCACATTTTCCTATTTGTGTATTAATTGGACAATTGGTGTCTGCCACAAGAAGGGACCAATACTCAATGTGTCTTTTAATAAATTGTAGAAAACAACATTAACCATGTCAGGTTCATGCTTATTAATGTGATATTTTTGGTCATTCACTCCCTAAAGAGCTGGAAGTCTTGATCTGCCATGCGCGTAGTGCATATTCAACTTTTAAATTGGATACTGTTGAATGTCATAGACAACAGGTAAATTTAGGCAGATTATAATCCTAGTCTTGTTACTGCTATGATAGCAGTTAGAGGTTGCTTTACATGTAACTTTTATGGCCTTTGGGTCTTATATAATGATTATTAAGGCACTGTGAAAGCCTGCTATGGGCCACAACAGCGTACAAGGCTACAAACAGAACTTGAAGTTAGGAAAAACATTTATATCCACAAGCTTGCTTGTTTAAATTATAATCTCTTAATCTATCTGAATACACATTTCCAGCATAATCTATACCTAATTTAATAGTATGAAAAAAGAGTAAGTGTTGAAATCAAATCATGAACAGAAGTTCTAATTTGATGGACCTATGAATCAATTGATTTATGGTTACTTGTTTGGGTTGGGATTTTTTGTTTTTAGATTAATCCTCTGTTTCTTCTACAATTTAAAGCAGAAAGATAGCATTTCCCAACCACAACTGGATAATCATTAAAAGAGTGTTTCACATGTTGAATTATTTTAACTTAAAAAAACAATTTCTTTTGAGATCATGAGAGACCTAAGTCTATGGGGCCATGAATTTAAAACTTGCCTATATAGGTAATTTGGGGGTGGGGTTTGGGTTTGAAGAAAATTCATGACTTTGATGTTTGCATCGGTAGCAAAATATACTTAAGTCCTACTTGATATGCACCATTTGATGCCAATTTAAAAAAATGAGCAATAGGTTATTCTTTGGTCAGGTCATATTCTCCACGCTCATCTAATATTTTGATCATGTGAATTAGTCGGTCTCCATTTTTTGGGGGGGACCAACTTTTGAATTTTTCAGTGAACCCTTTAAGGAACCTCTTGGACATGACTGCTGAACCTTCACTATATCCCCTTGAAATAAAATTTCAAATTGATATGGGCCTTAATGCATGAGTGTCACTCTATAGCTTGTTAACTGCTACATCATTGTGCCGATGCCTTCAGTTCATGTTTCTTGTCACTATTGTAACTTGTCATAATGTGATTTACAGGCTTTTCCAGGTCATCAAGGACCTGTGTCAGGTTTGACTTTCAGACAAGGGACTTCAGAACTGTTTTTGGGTTCATTTGATCGAACTGTTAAGATATGGAATGCAGAAGATAGAGCTTACATAAGCACATTATTTGGTCACCAAAGTGAAGTGTTAACTATTGATTGCTTGAGGAAAGAACGGGTCTTGACTGCTGGACATGATCGGGCTATGCACTTGTTTAAAGTAAGCAACAACTCTGTATATTAGTAGTTACTTGGAATTTTGTTCATATCCTTTGAAGACATGGGCAATTCAATTTATTGTCATTGTTATTTATTTGGCTGTTGGGACTTGCCTGATCCCTTATTTTGTTTCTTCCTATGGTAACTATTAGAACACAGGCCAAGGAGCGTAAAATATGTTTGCGTGATTATGGATGACATACGATAGTTTGTTTGTCTAGAACTTCTTGTTTTTGATTCCTAGCTTCCACTGAACTGCTTATATGGAGAGAAACAAGAAACCATAATTCATCACGGGAATACCTCATTCCAAGTGTAGGGTCTCAATTAATATGTTAGATGGACATCACCTATTCGGAAAATTTTCAGATTAAATTGATGATTTACTTAGCATGTATTATTGGGCCCAAAGTGGAGAATGGGCTTAGGCTTGCAAATGAGCCAAGCTGGGCTAAACTCGATACTAGTCATGCTCGGCTTGTTTACTAGACCAAGCCCCAAATTGAGCTTGTGCTCACTCTTTTATTAAATGAATGAACACAAGCCTAGCCCTTTACCTAGAAAGCTAAACCGATGGATATGTATTGTGGGTTTTAGTATATATATGTGCTCACAAACATGACAAGCTGAGCTTGGTTATGCTCAAGCTTGGCTGCTCAAAAATAGAACTCAGGTTCGGCTAATTTACAAAATAAGCAAAAACGAACAATTCATTTGCAGTCCTAAGTGGACTACAAGATAGGCCTATTCCTTACCATACCTATCAACCCGCTTCAACCCACCCAACCAGACACGCACACAGACGAGAAAAATCATTAGAAAAATCTGATGAAAGATTTGATGCTAGGTTTTAAGACAGTCACGTGGATACTGAACTGGTAATCTAGCTGATATTTTGTACTATCAAACTCTTCCTTATAAGAAGCACATGTAGTGTGACAAAAAATAAGGGGGGAGGGTTTTTTAAAGCTTTTGAGGGAGTTATTTTGTTGATGTAGTAAGGCATCTACATTCTTCTTTTGTCCAAACCACATTTTTTTGTCAAGTCTAGGTAAAACACTTTTCTTGTTTGTGACCTCTGCAGATGTATATGCTCTATATTTTTTCGACTACCTATCTAGATATCTGTGTGATGCAGACTCTATAAATAGGTTAATGACACATTGGCAGGACAGTAAAATATAATAATATATAAACACATGCATATACATATATTCGTGAGTACTTTTGGCTACGTCTTTTCTTTTTTTATCATTCATCTGCTATTGACAGTTACTTTACTGTTTTGCAAAGTAGGTCCCCGAAGAATCACGGTTAGTATTTCGTGCTCCAGCAACATCTCTGGAGTGCTGTTGTTTTATTAATAATGACGAATTCTTATCGGGCTCGGATGATGGAAGTATTGAGCATTGGAACATTCTGCGGAAGAAGCCCGCTCACATCATAAGAAATGCCCATGCTTTGTTGACTTCTCACGGGTTGGAACAAAGAAGTAATGAAGGATTACCAAATGGGCACACAGGTAAAATTTCTGCTTAAGAGATAATACTTCATTCTTTTTAGAATCATTTGCACACAAAGCTTAGAACCCTTGATTCCTTTCGTACTTGACTATTCCTTCATCATTAAATTTTCTATGTTCCTTTCACTCTGCTTCAATGGATTATTTATGAATTTGTATTCATTATCACAGTACCTTTGATAGACTGATTAAGCACTATTGTGATGAGATGTTTTCTTTAGATTCCACTCCTGCAGAAAATGGCATTCACATTCCTGAAAACTGTATTTCATCAGCACACTCCTGGGTGAGTTCTGTTGCTGTATGTAGAAGCAGTGATCTTGCTGCTTCAGGAGCTGGTAATGGTTATGTTCGTCTATGGGAAATTGAAAATGAGTCCAAAGGCTTACGGCCCTTATTTGAGCTCCCAGTGGTAAGCTTATATGTACCAAATTTTGGTTTCTTTTGTGATGCTTTGTGAATATGATTATTGTAATGACATATGCTTCATTTTGGGTCTGTGATTGAGAGTTCTTTTCCTTCTTTTTTTTTTTTTATATTTATTTCTTTGTTGTTGTTGAATTGTGTATTCTATTTTTAACACACCTGTCACAAAACATCCCAAAGACTTTTTAATAAACCTCTCAGAGAAACATCTTAATTCTGTTGCACTAAAGAAGTAGAGAACTCTAGGTAGGCCATGAGGAGAAGGAATTTGCTTGTATGATGACATCTGACAAGGTGTGGACGTGTGAATGATACTATGCCTGCTAAGTTTATACGCAATAGATACAATTCCATCAAATTTATAAGCATGTTATGTCTGTGATGTCTTCTTCTCTGAATGGGCCTGCAAATCGTTCAGATCCATTTGTGACTACAATAGGGAAGAGGGCTTTAAAAGGTTCTTTGTAGTTGACCTCAAAAGCAAATAAATCTAAATTGAAACGCTTAATCATAGCTAATATCTAAAGATTGTTGTTGTTGTATCAGAATAAGAGCATTTTATTAAGCCCTTGGCTTGGTTAAATGTTTTCTAGGCTCTTATGTCTGATGTATATTGGTTTTAGATTCATCATGGTTGCTGTACTGATATGTCTATGTCAATCTGGTTTTAACGGTTTTTATATGCATGTCTTTTTGCAACACAGGTTGGGTTTGTAAATTCATTGGCTTTTGCAAAATCTGGACAATTCCTTGTTGCTGGAGTTGGGCAGGTAAGGTTTCTCTTTCTTCAAAGTCATTTCATAGTCAAAATGTTGTTTCATCTCACATTCTGAATATCAATAAGAATGCAACTGAAAGAATTGATCTTTTTGAACTCCAGTTCCTAAATAACATATGTAAATAGTTTTCTCATTGAACCTCCCTTTATTTACATTATGTTAAGCTCCATTATTTGGGCACTACCCTACCAAATCAAGGTCATGCATTGGCTTATGTCATTTTCTTTTCTACAGTAGCAACTAATTTAGTTTTAATTTGCTATTAAACTATGCCTTTTTGTGCAGGAACCCCGGTTAGGAAGGTGGGGACGTATTCCTGCTGCTCGAAATGGAGTCGCTGTGCATTCCTTGAAGCTCTTGTGAAATTGGGTATAGGGTTCCTCAATTTTGACTGACCTGAGTTTAGACATTAAAATGAGAATTTGATGTTTGCCGGTCTTTTTTGTGATCTTTAAAATTTATCAATGACCGATATATTTCAACTACGTCTTTGTGCATTCTGTGGATTTTATCTTTTTTCATTCTCATCGATTAAAAAGAAAAGAAAGGGAATTTCATGTGGACATGGAGCTTTTCCATGTGTTTTTATTGAAAGGGTAGGTATAGGGCATTACCAAAGGGGACTGCCATATTTGATTTTGAATTTTAGATGGTTTAGGGTCATAAATTGTTATTTTTTGAGTGGCAATATGTTAGGTATTATATATTTAAACAAGTTTTTCTTCAAAGTATACTTGTCCTGTTTTTTTGAGAACCAAATGATATCGTCATTGTTAAACTATAGGATAAATTATAATAGTTTAATCAAAATTTCACTTTGATCATAGTCAAAATGAATGAGAATAATCCAACAAGTTACTATTATCATAAATTTTTTCAAATGAATGAGCGGCAAATACAACAAAAGCGCCTCATTGAAAAAGTCCATGGGCCAGCCTGGACTGAGCCTAAGGATGGGCAGAGCTACCCGGGCTTAAAATTTATGCACTGGGCGTGAGCCGCAGGGTGGGACTTGTGGATCAGCCCAATAAACTTTATAGGCCAATTCATCAGCCCATATTTTGGGTCGGCCCAATAACCTTTTTAAGGCTCAACCGACGGCCCAAGTTATAAGCCCATTTTGTCCGGCTTAATAATTTTTTGGCCCAGCCCACAACCCATAGTATGGGTTGACTTAACAGTTTTTAGGCCCGCCCACATCCATGTTCATGGGCCTACCTAAAAAACCTGAGTTAGGCCCAAATATAGTACAAAATGATTTTATCTGATCATTTTTGTTTTTTAAAACCTTTCTGCAAACGTATGCATTTTTATTAAGACGGCTAGATTAAAGCTAGGTTTAACATAACTTCTATGATTCATCTTTTTATCTTTTTTTCAACACATCACCTCTCTACTTTTCTGTACATCTTTTCGTAAAAAGACAAAAAGTACACTTTTTTAAGACATTCCAAATCAACCCTAAAATTAAATAATTTTCCTAATAAATTTACAATAATAACAATAATAAATCCAATTTAGAGCCAAATTGTCCATACTCAAGAAATTTAGGATGTCCAAATTGAGTGATTAAAGCCAATGTTTAGGGCCAGCCCAGGCCATTAATGAAAACTTTGGTTATGGTCACAAACACAGGTTTTCAAAAGGAAAAGTATTGGATCCAATCCATTTTTAAGATCAAATAAAGAGATATGAATGGCCTAAAATACTGAATGGAGGGCAACTGTTAGTAGAAAAATTCAAAGATGATGCATTTGATATAACAACAATTAAAGTGGTCTGTGTATATCTATCATGGAATGCAACCATGTAAAGTAAGTGTTCCAAATAAATCTCTGCATATTAAGGTTCTTCGGCGAAACAAATTCCTAAAACCAAACTCTGCACATTTTTGAGGTCCACAGAGAGAACCATGATCATTTATGAAAATATAGCATCCCAACTGCATCATCAGTACGTGATTCACCTAGCAGCCAGAGGCTAAAATAGTAATATTATATGAAATAGCAATATCTGCATTCCCAACCCTAAAGAATCACTTCATCAAAAAAAAACTTCATCTCCCCCCTTCCCTTTCCGGAATGCAGAGAGAGAGAGAGAGAAGAGAGAGAGAGCTCATTTACCAACTACCGATGGGGAAAGAATGATCAGCCCTATTTGACAATTAAGCCCCATAATGTACATCGGGGCACTAAAATACACACGGTAGACCAGAAGTACTTGAGTCATCTCCCCACTAGATCAATGGCACTGGCATTAGTTAGCCCCGTCAAACCCATGATAGACCCATGATAGAGAACTCGCATCAATTCCCTAATTCAACCTTTTTCTCAGTAGAGCCTTGTGTTCCAACTGGCTTATCCACGTCTGTCGAAGCACTTGGATTCTCATCTCCAGATTCAGGCGGCGGCTGGGAAGGTTCTGAATGGGAGTTGTCAGTTGATTCTGGTGATCCTCCAGCATTGGTTTTGCCAAATGATGCATCGTCAGACGATGGAGAAGGATTGGCTGTATTTGGGTCAATATCATCGGTCTGATTTTCAGATTCCACTTGCAGTTCACCGTTGGGTAAAACTGAAGGCTTATCAGTATCAGATGGCTCAACAGAATCTGAAGTCTCCCTCCATTCGACCCATTCAGGCGGCTTATCACTCTCTTTGGTTCCAGTTTCACTCAATTCCTCGGACAAATTACCTAATGTGGTATCTGAACCAACTTCTGGTTCAGGCACTTGAGATGTAGTGCTAGTTAAATTCTCATCTTTCTCAACATTAACCTCATCACCACAACCATCGATAACGCCAGTGCCCTCAGTATTAGGTGATGGAGAAGCAACGGAATCAGCAGAGCGTTCGTTAACTATTCTGTCATCCTCGAAGGCAAACCAGTTGGAATTTGTAAAAAGAGAGCCACTGAAAACACGACATAAAACACAAACATTAATTATAATATCAGGAAGTAAGGGCATGCAAGCACTCTCATTGGCAAAAATTAAATTTTACGAAGCATTCACATTATCCACAAAGAACATCCAATATAAAATAAAAGATTTCCAAAATTAGTTCTAAGACTTTACTGATCTAACAAAAATTTGATCCTTGCCAAATAGGACACATGAAATTACAAGAATGTTCAACGACAATGTGGTCTTTAAAAATCAAAATGTCAACAACCTCCTATGCTAAATATTATGAAATATATAGCCTACATGCATGCATGGTCATGGAGTAAAGTGCCCTCCAGTAGAGCTCCATTGCAAGACAACAAAATTCTCTTTTAATAATGGAAGTGGTAGAAATATGTAACTTACCTGTCCTGGTCATCTCCCAGACGAAGAGAAGATATGACAACTTCAGCAGATTCATCATCAAAGTAGACATCCTGCCACAAAATAAATAAATTAATTAATTAAATAAAATAAAATTGTAAAGGCAACTTAAGAAATCCACTAGTCGGTGTGTGGATATGGTGCTCAAACTTAGGTGAGTTGAACCTAAGGTAAAAGCAACAAGTTAACAATATCTTGAAACTATAAATAGATAACTCGAGTGCTTTTTAGTGCCTATATCACAAAACCAAGTTCAGGATGACCAATTGTTTAGACAAATTATCGCAGTTTCCTTCATTCAAACTCACAACATTTTTGAAGTCTACGAGGACGTGCTGCATGTAAGACACATGGATGACAAGACTGATAATTTATATAAAAGTTTGGATTACATTAAAATATTGTCAAGGCACTTGTGCTTCTGACCAGGGACCCCAATAGTTTGGATTATGGTAGAAACTATTATGCCATGCAGTGTGTCTGGTTTCAATTTTTTAGAAATTGAATTTTTTATTTTTCGTGTTTTTTTTGTTTTTAGTGAATATTTTTTAAATTTTAAGCATTTTTTTTTTCCTTTTTTACATGCACATTACTTAGATGTATCTAAAAAATAAAATATTTGTAAAAATATATTTTAAAAAATCAATAAATACACAAGAATAAGAAAAATATACTGAATTCTCATTTTTTTTGTATTTTTTGGTATTTAGTGAATTTTCTAAATTTTTTTTTACAAATATTATACTTTTTAAGTGTATTTATGCTAGGTGTATCTAAAAATTTTAAAAATTGCTTAGAATATTAAAAAAAATCAGTGAAAAAAAATACGGAAGACAAAAAAAACTCAATTTTCTAAAAAGAGAATCTTGAAAATCCAAACCAAACAACTGTAATTTTTCAATTAAAAAAAATACACACAAAAAAAAATAATAAAAATAAAAATAATACTATAACATTGATGCAATCTATGTAAATTCTTAGCAACCAAACAATCATATCATAATATAACATTAAAGTCATGTTTTAGTTTCAAAATATTTGGGAGCTTAGGGAGGGAACTCAATACTAATATATATAACTAAATAGTTAAGGAAACCCAGTTCAAGTATTGCTATTTTCTACTTTACCGTTCAGCAGTGTCGTATTTGATTCCAAAAAATTCTAGTTACTATTAAATTTTTTTTATTATGTTGTCACTTAATCATTTACAGTATTGTAGGATCAAAACTCATCAGACAAGGCAAACTCAAGCATACCTCATCATCCCGCTCATGTGAGCCATGAGCCTGCAAGAAGCAACAAAAGATGTGGTAATTCAGAATACAATTGTAATTCATAGCTACTACTACATAACTAGGACCTACATCTAGATAAAACAGTAAGAAAAGCAAACATAGCATGAAAGAACAAATGTGAAAGCAAACTGAAGTTAACAGTAGGTCAGAAAAAAAAAAGTATTCCCTCCCCTCCTTTGATCAATCTTTCACTTATAACAAGATACATACAATAATGAAATGAAATCCAATTACAAGAAACTTGATGAATTTTAAGGCTATTGGAGATCCTAAATTTACAGTCACACTGCAAATTGAGATGATCAAGGCATGTAAACTACTCACAGAAATCGTGAACATGGACAACATATATTTGGGTATATTACAGAATGTTAACTATAACCAAACAAAACCAAAACATGTGACCCAAGTAATTGGGGTTGTCTACATGACTGTTTTTTGCCATTTTGTTTTGTCAATGGCTTCAATTGGGACAAAAGTAGTTCAAGTAAATGGAGCTGAGGGTAGACAAATGTGAAAACATAAATAAAATTTAATGGATCTTAGTAGCTCATGCAAAGCACTTCACCTACTATGACATGGATAAAACCTCTCGGAGCACCATACTTTTTTGATACATGATTTTCGCAGGTAATGCATGCTAGAAATTTGATCTTCGAAAATTGACATTTTGAGCAACAGAAACTTCCTTTAATAATTGATAACAAAACTAAAAGGGATGCCCACTAGTTTAGAGAAGTAATTACAAGTACCTCTTCCATATCATCATTGCCATAAATGCCATATCTGAAGGCCTGGCTTAAATTATTTGCTAAAGCTGCTACATCATAATCTCTATCTTGGTAATCATCATCATCACTATCCCTAGTCCGATCATGTAAGGCAGTTGGCCTCCTGTTGTAGTTGAGGAAGCCACAATTAAATAACATTCAAGCAATATATAATTATATAAGGGTAAATTACATTTACCTCCCCTGAAGTTTCAATAATAACACTAACCTTCCTTACTTTTAAAATTATAATATATAGAGGAATCAAGTTGATGTGTCATATAATGAAAATGTAGGAGAGAGTGATAGAACGTCAATTGCGAGATATAACAGGTGTCAGAGAATCAATTTAGATTTATACCTGGTAGATCAACAATGAAAGCGATCTATCTTTTGAGAAGAATAATAGAAAAGTATAGAGAAAATAAAAGAGGCCTTGAGAAGGTGTGGTGTTAGAAAAAGAAAGCATATAATAGAATACCTCAAGATATAATTGGTTGGTATTAGAAAAGAAAGCGGTGACAAAAGATTACATTGATGTGATTAGGGACATGTATGAAGGTGTGGTGACCACTATTAGATAGCCTGTTGAAGAGATAAGTGAATTTTCAATTACTGTGGGGTTACATCAAGGATCAACTTTAAATCCTTATCTTTTCACTTTAGTTATAAATGAGTTAACGAAAAATATTCAGGATGATTTGCCATAGTATATGTTTTTTGCAGATGATATCATGTTAGTGGATGAGACTACAGAAGATGTTAACACTAAGTTGGAGACTTGGAGAGAAGCACTTGAATCTAAAGGATTTAAGATAAATAGAACTAAGACAGAATATATGGAGTATAATTTTAGTAACAACAACAATAGAAGCAGATGAGAAGTGAAGATTGAAAACCAACCTAAAAGTGAACATTTTCGTTATTTAGGATCGATTATCACCACGGCTGGAGAAATTGGAGCAGATGTAGTCCAAAGAATTAAGGCAGGGTGACTTAAGTGGAGGAGTGCGACTAGGGTACTGTGTGATAAACAACTAAAAGGAAATTTTTACAGAACGACTATTAGACCAGCGATGTTATATGGGATGGAATGTTGAGCAACTAAGAATCAACATGTAAATAAGATGAGTGTTGCTAAGATGATGATGCTAAGGTGGATGTGTGGCAAAATTAAAAAAGACAATGTTAGGAATAAGTATATTCATGAATAGGCAAGAATAGTACTAATAGAAGATAAGTTAAGAGAGAATAGATTAAGATGATTTGATCGTATACAACGGAAACCAACTGAGGCAATAGTGAAGAGATGCGATACAGTGACAGTAGATGAAAGTATTAGGGGAAGGGACATACTTAGATTGACGTGGGTGAGTGTAGTAAATACAGATATGAATCTCCTTGATTTGACTAACCAAGTGACTGTTAATAGAGTCGAGTGAAAAAGAAAGATTCATGTAGCTGACCCCATTTGATGGGACTTAAAGCTTGATTTGATTTAATTTGGTTTGGGTTGAATACCCAAAATGCCCCTTAATTGTTTTGTATATTCAAGGACCCAAAAAAATCTTTTAGCAAAATAATCAAATGTGAAAATCTTTGATGCTTACTTTTATTCTGTCATTTACATTGGGGACTGCTTATTTTATATTTTTTGTCTTGACGATTAGCTTTTGTAACTCTGTTGGGAGATTAGGACTATTCGTTAATTTACTCTTTGTAGTGTTATTTAGGGTTGCAGCTTTTGTATTTGGATGTATTTTTCACTTTGGGTTGGCATCTTGCCAGCTTAAGGTATGCCTTTGGGTTTTTGATTAGGTTAGATTTTTTATTTTTTTTTAGTGTCTTCATTTAGTTGGGATATACCTCTTAGTGATGAAAGTTTTTTCTTGCAAAAATGATAATTGCAAAAATTTAAAATATAGAAAATGCACACAAAGTATAATGTATGGCTGAGATCCATCTTGAATGTTATGTGAATTATGCTTAAAATAAATCTAAACCACTTTTTCTGTACACTTTTCTACGTTATAATTATGTGCATGCATAATTGTTGTTTTTCTTAATCATTATTTTCTTCATGCATCTCTTTATTCGAGTTAAACAAATTTCTTTTTCCCAATCAAAAAAATAAAGGCATATATAATCAATTTGTATTTCCCATTTACAATGAAATACATGCATATAATCAATCTTTAGTAATTCCTACCTCAAAGATATTCGGGTTGCACCTGTCTCCCCCCAAGTTGTAACCCCTCACTGAATAAGTTCTCCCAAGTGTAATAACATCATAACTTGGGAGGTTTTGTATACAATAGGCATAATGGCCGGGAAGAACCAACACAGGTGGTTGTGGATAAATTATGTCACTGTTAGCTAGTGGCAATTACAAAATGGAGACTTGCTGACAATGCCAAGGCCTTGGTCAAGCTATAGTTTTATATGACGCGGGGAGTAAACAATGTGGCAGATTAATAAAGAGGGGAAGATGGAATGGCATAGATCATAAGGGTACATTAATAATTTTATAGTCATTTTTAACAGTCTGATGCCCAGTTAGTATAAGGGGGAATCTTGATAATAGTTTCAAAAGTAAGGGATGTTAGTGTTATTATTGAAACCATAGGGGAGGTCCTTGCAATTATGCTTAACGTCAAGGGAGGTTAGTATAATTTACCCATTATATAAAATACAGGGAAAAAAAGAAACAAAGAAAGGAAAATTTAAGTAGATTAACAAATATCCAACTTGCAGCCCACCCCATTTGATGGGACTTAAGCTTGGTTTGGTTTTGTTTGGTTTAACAAATATCCAACTCGCAACAGCATGCATGTTTTCAGCTACTAAGAAATATCCAACTCGCAATTTTGAATTAGAAATCAGCAGTTAGCAAGGGTTTACTGCAACCACTACAAAATCTGGAGAAGCATATCTACCATGCCTGTTATGAATGCTTTAAATCAACTGACAGTATAACATCAACACAAACAGAACACTATCATCTGAGTCTTTAACTTCTTCATTATCATGAAAATAACATGCCTGCCTTGCTGAACACCAAGCTTGAATATCAACTGATAATATGAAAGCAACAGCGGGACAACAATTGTAATTAAGGAAGACCTACCCGCATGCCCACTGGTGGATATTTTCAACAGCGTTGCGCTTGACTAAGACATTTGTATGCCAGTCTACCCATTCACTATTCTCCTGCCAGGAGAAGAAGATAACAGACATTCAGGATGGACACAATACCACTAATATGCAAACATGGCTGGAAGGCCAAAAAATAGGCAAACTAACAGAGGCCAAAAGAACTAGAATTGAAACTTAGTGTTCAGAATACCTCTCGCTTATAGGTAACATGTGTTAAAGACAACTTACCGGAAATGGTTAAAATAGAAGTTCAAAACTTCGACACTAAAGTTATCATGCTATTTATATTGATTAACTATAGCACAGATCAAAAAAATATTGATTAACTATAGCTGCTGATCAGACAGAGGTCAGGAAAAACCTGTAGATATGCCTGTATATCACTGTTGTTGTTACCCAATTGAACAAGTTTGTTAGATATCCGTGTTATGTGTCCAATATTCCCAATCCTGGGTGGTGGTTTACCCTCGGCAGGGATCGAAGGCTGGAAGATACATAAAAAAGAATAAAACACTTAATTATAAATCGGATTCAACATGCATAACCAGAATTAATACATACCAATTAACAGCACAAAGTAAAAATAAATAAAATACAACAATAAAACAGTACACACAAATCTAAGAAAATGCAAAAGGAATTGCAAATGAACAACTAATTAACCAAATAGATTGTTGCCACCATAGATAAAATAAATTATTACCTTGTTTGGATCAGCAGCCAACGTGATGTTCTTTTCTGCTTCAAGGATTCTCCCAACAAGATTACAGTCATGAAGAAGATGTTCAATAAAAGAAGAATTCTTGCTCTCCAAGCAAGACATAATAATGTGCTCAACATGGTGATGCAGAAAATTATTGAATGGGTACCTATATTCGCATCAAAACTAAGTAAGAATCTGAAGAATTTAGTTGCTCCACTTCAAATGGTAAGGAAAAAGAAGAAGAAGAAAGGAATAAATTGAACTGCGGCACTTACTCAAAGAACAAATCTAAAATGCATTTTACTGCACCAAGGCGGATCAATTCCTTCTCAACAGCTTCACTACTAACAGTCACTAAGACTGAGATGAACTCTATAATCTGAATGATAGCATGTTAAATGATAATCATAATTAAGTTGCATTAATTCATATTGACTATCCATCTTCATTTATGAAAACTCCAACATTTTCCCTTGGGATAAGGAGAGAAAAACAAGGCGAAGTGGTGGATTTAGCCTTGCACAAATAACATTTTTTTACTCTAAAATGCCAAAAGAAAAGAATACCTTCAGACGATGTTTTCCAAGAGGTGGCTGCAACTTGCCATATGTCGTAATCAAGGCATTGTCATCCGATGAAACATCCAAAAGCTTGAGTAAATCACCTTCAAAAGAAAACAGAGACGAAAATTATTGGTTCCTCATGATATCCTAATATTACAACTCTTTGACCACATTTCCTTATATGAAACAAATTTATAACCCATAACGATTGGATAGCGACGTGTGATTCGTAACTTTGTTTCTTTTCTTGGAAGATTTCTTGCTCTCATTTGCATTCTCTTGTTATTTTTTGATTACTTCATGCTATGGCTGAGAAAAAAAAGTAAGTATTTTCCCCACATATTTGTATCAACAGTACCATTATCAATATGGAGCAGGCCTACAACAATGTACACTATCATGCAGCATATCATCCAGCTTACAAATCTTCTGAACAGCCAATTATTTTTCTCAAAAAATTTAAATACAAACTCAATATTGGATATATCTGAGTTGGGAGAACTAGTTTTAAACAATCAGAATCTCCTTAATCGTAGCATAAATAAGCAAAACACAGTTTTTCTCAAAATACCCAAATAGTGCTAATTCTACAAAAGAATATGTACACCATACCCAAGAATTACCTAGAAAATATAAATTATCGGATAATATCCATAGATATTTTTTTCTCCTAAAGGTGAGAGGTGGCTTGATAATATCCATAGAAATTTTTTTATCCTAGAAAATATAAATTATCAGCTTGATAAGTTTTTTTTAATAAAAATCACTTTCGAAAAGTGGCTGTGTTTTTTCCATCTCATAATGACAACGATCTACTATTGACAGTAAACACTAGAGTGATAGGCTCCCCATAATTCACAACTTTAATCATGAATAAGTTCTGTTCCCTTACCTAGGCTCCCCAGCATGCCCTCGACTGTCTCGGGATTAGCACTTATTGTAGATCCATGAGACAGTTGGCGGCTGTAAAAATGATATGTCCCCAAGGTCAGCCTTTTGGGGTCTAACAAAGATATGCACACAGACAATGAGTTAACCAAAACAGATTTTGGCCGTGAATCCTCCAGAGCATGACAAAAGAGTCTTCCTATAAAACTGTGAACATAAAACAAATAATTACTTCTCTAAATAATAGGAAACAAGTAGATGATATAATATTGTGAACTTCCCACAAGATCAGAATGAAAACTAGTGCTACCTTGGGCTGGTGATTTTAGCAGCTAGGCCTGGAGGAGCATATCGAGTTATAGCACACAGTGTTTCTGCTGTGTTGGCATGCACTTCTGGACAATCCTGCAATAAGTGTTTAATAAACATTTAAGTGAAATATATACACAGTTGCAAAACAACCTGGAAAACAACTTCATTAAATCCAAGTTCAAGCATTTAGAAGCATGGATAGTCAGCCATGTACATGTAGGAGAAAAGCTCTAAACTAACTAAAAAAGATGAACATAACCATAAAACTCTAAATCCAAGTTCAAGTACTTATAAACATGAAAAGTCAGCCATGTATACGTGGGGGAAAGCTCTAAACTAACGAAAAATAAAGAACTTGCCCACGATCATCTCCCATGGCAATCATTCTCAACTAATTCCATCAGTCAAAAAAGGAGAATCACTAAGACCATCTCCAACGCTTTAGCAAATCTGATATCAAATTTGAATTTTGATGAAAATGGCACTATTCATGGCTCCAACGCTTCACCAAACTTGATACCAAAATGAGATTTCACCAAAATTTTCATCAGATCGACGACGAAGTAATGAATTCACCAAAACACTGTTGCGGACCGTTGGAGAGGAGGACCCGGTCGACCAACCGGTTGCCCGGCCGGTTGACCAACCGGTCAACCAGTAAAAGGTTCAAACAGTTCAGCAAAAAATTCAAAAAATTCAAAAAAAAAAAAATTTTTTTGCCTAACCGGTCGACCGGCCGGTCGACCACCCGGTCGTCCCGAAAAAAGTTCAAAAAGTTCAAAAAAAAAGTTCAAAAAAAATATATATATATATATATTTGGGCAAACCGGACCACCCGGCCGGTCAACCGGCCAGTCGACCACCCGGTTGTCCCGGGACAAATTTGATGAATGGTGAACCATTGGAGCATCTGTTATCAAATTTGATGAAATGGATGTTTTTTGACTCAGATTTGGTGAAAAATTTGAGTAAGCGTTGGAGATGCTCTAAGATGGTCTAGAGTAGTGCAACAAATAACAAAGGGTTAATTACACTAATAGTCCCTATAGTTTAGGACTTGTGTCACTTTGGTCCCTGACTTTTCAATTGTGACACATTTGACCCTGAATTTTGAATTTTGTTCTAAATAAGGACAATTAAAAATATTATTAGATTTTTCAAGGGTAAAATCGTCAATTTGATAAAATATAAATTAATTTGACAAAAATAAATGTCAAAAAAATATTTTTAATTTTTTTAAAATTATTTTTATCCACCAATGATAAAATTATGTAAAATTAATAAAAATTACATGATTAATTTTTTAAAATTAATTTTACATGATCATTATCCAAACACATAATCAAAATTAATTTGGTAAAAAAAATAAATAAATGTCTAAAAAATTTATCAATTTTATATAATTTTATTTTTAGTAGGTAGAAATAATTTTTAAAAATTCAAAAATATTCGTTTGACATTTATTTTTGTCAAATTAGTTTATATTTTATCAAATTGACAATTTTACCCTTGAAAAATCTAATGATATCTTCAATTGTCCTTATTTGGAACAAGATTCAAAATTCAGAGTCAAATGTGTCACAATTGAAAAGTTAAGGACCAAACTAACACAAGCCCCAAACTATAGAGACTATTTGTGTAATTTACCCAATAACAAAGTTAACCACTTTGATAAGCACATTGGTGATTCATCACAAAGTAGCATAATACATGGGGTTTATTGTCTCTCTGATAAAAAAGTTGACCAGAAATACCTCCATTAGTACCTTTTATGATGGGTTCCAACAATTGGGAAACGTTACTTATGTACAAGAAAATCAAGAAGGCGTGATTTCTTGAATCCACCTACCAGAGCTCAAAGAGACTCAAGCAATAAACAGGCCCAACGAGGTTATACCAGAAACTCATCAATTCAATAATTTCCAGATCAATGCAACTTACTGATGAGCTGTATTTATCCACAATCATCTCCAGCACGTCCGTATCCTCTACCCACTGCATTGAGTCTGTGTAATTGCTATAGAGATGCTCATCAGCACCAATTAAACGAATCAAAACCTGTTAAACAAGGAATACATTAGCAAGAGATGCATAATTCGCCGCCCGGGGGGGGGGGGTTTGGCGGGCGGGGGTGAGAGAATGGGCACAAATGCTGAGTAACAAACCTCCATAATGGACGTTATTCCAATAAGGCCAACCAGCTTCCTGATAATTTCCTGATGAGCCTAAATAAGCACATAATGTAGATATCAGCTCAATGCTATTTACATATCAATCAGGAAGCATAAAAATTTCAGCAAAAAATATGGTAATTTCCTCCACCTGGTCAACTAGTGCAATTTTATTATGCTCTATTAGATTATATGATTTTAGGGGTATTCCTTATTTTTTCTAGATTTGCTGGACATGACCAGTGGTTTTGTCCCATCCCATCAGTCTATCTTAATATGGATCATGTTTTCCGAGTATTGCACATAGTCCATATAAATTCTATGATATATGAACTAATCAAAATTCTAAGTTCCCTAAGTTGGAGTATTAATTCTGTAGTAGGCACCAAATATGCATGTAATATTTCCAATAGTATAGTTGACATTATAAGAACTTCATGATTGTGTGATTTTGTTTCACCCTTGCAAGATTGAAGACTTTCTTCCACTCTTCTTATTTTTCTCCTCCATGCAGCAACCAAGTTACCATTTGAGTAATACTGTTCACAGCGCGCTTTCAGCCCAAGAACACTTTGCACATAAGCCAAAATCTACACTAACCCCTTTCCATACCTAAACCAAACCAACCCTAAACCCCATTCTACTTTAATTTAACCCTGAATTCCTTTAAAATACTCTCTCCAAAGATTCCAGTGCCTGATGATTAGTTGGATTCCTGTAACCTGCCATTTCAGAAATCCAAGCCAATCACAACCCCTTCCAATTCACAAGCCTACATCCTTCCTTCTACCTTATTGAACCACTGAGTGTTAAAGAAGAAACTTGCATATGTTGCTTCTTCGGTGTCGGTCATGAGATGGACACTTGAAACTACTATGAGTACCCTCTAACAATGAGCAATGCCAATTAGTCCACTTATTTCTATGTTTTGTTTTAGGATTTTTATCTTTACCTCTCAATAGATATTCTACCATCCACTTAAACCAACAGTAACAGTTCATGGTTCTTGTAAAATAAATTGAACATAGTATGTAGATGGGTGAAAAATTACCTCAATTCTAAAGTTACAAATTATGAGCACACACATACCATTGCATATGCAAGTGTGTGCAAAGGTATACGGGATCCATTAAACCTCAATCACTCAAAAATTCATCACATATGCAAAAAAAACAGTAATTTTACTGCAAGAAAGTAAATCTCCCGGACTTACTTGAATATAATTCATAAAAGGAACAGTCTTCCTCAACAAAAGGCATATGACAACCTAACAACAGATAGAAATCAATGCATCAAAATCCACATAATATCATGATAATACCCTGAGAGAGACATTAAAAACATAAATAAATTTGAAAAGAATACTTTTTCATTCTAATTGAAATATTAAATGATTCTGCCATTATGAATATTTCAAAGTAAAATAACAAAATACCTTGCTGAAATAACCAGCCAGTAGAGTACTATGAGAGTGCTCAGGTTCTAAGAAGGAGAACAAGAAGTTCATCAACTGTCGACCAGAAATAACAAATCAGTTTACCTAACTATATCAATCAGAGAGAAAAAATTGAAGAGGACAAAACACTCTTATTAACTTCTCACCTCCTCATCCTCTACCAACGCTTTGAGTATGATATCAACTTCACAAGTAAAAATCTCGCATGCAATAAAAGGAAACCTGTGTACACAATCAAATAACAAAATCTGTCGTTACACACACCCACAGATACGGTGAATCACAGATACATCATAAATTGCATCCAGGTGTACAAGATTATTTTTATTTTTAGTTTTAATTTACATAGCTGCCATAGACACATACTTAAAAGTTCGTCTTTTCTCAGCATCCTCAGGAGCTTCTTCCACTATATATCGAAGAAGTTGTTCAACCTGAGCTCTTTCTCGCAAACTGCAAAGGAACAGTTCAAAAGAATCACAAAAGTTTCATTGTTGAAGTACACATGGACTGCACACACATCATTCATTTTAAAAGGAAAAAAAAATCCAGCAAATCAACTTTGGCCTGGCAAAGGGGGGAAACACTATAAAATACACTGAGAACATATTAAGAGAGAGCACATCTATAACAAGTGATGATCATAAAGAGTCACATCACAGGTGCAAGGAGAATCCAACATCTTGCAATGCACAAAATCATGTAATTTCTGCAACCATCCAATAGTTTAGTACACATTGAAACTAACATTATGTACACAGATAAGATTACTACAAACTACAGTTGTTAAATGCTCAAAGCACACAATAACCAAGATCTCCTCAAGGCTCCTCAAGGCTATGCGCAAGGCACAACATAAAACGCAAGCCTAAGTGAAGGCATCTATGTGATGGGCATGTATATGAAACAAACAAGTAAAAATAATTTGAAATGTGCAACACAGATAACAAATAACAAAATTAAAATTTTCACATTTTAACTTAGAGAATTAGTTATAATAGGTCAAAAACAAAAACTATATATACATATATGCAAGGGATCATTAGATTTTCGCCACCAGTTCAATAAGCTCAATGGCTTTTAAATCCATTCTCACTTTACTAAAGTTCAGAAGTTTTACTCAAGCATGGATCGTTGATGCCAAAGAACCAACTATACAAAAGGTATAAATTTCTACACTTCATTTTCAAAGAGGCTCTTCCTTCCATCAAAAGACCTCCGGTTATGCTCTTCCCAAATGCTCCACATCAAATACAAAGGCACCAAAACGAACCCAACCTTCTTCTTCTAATCTTGTTCCAGCTTACCAAGTACCAAAGGTGATATATTCTTTCAGAAGCAGGCAAACATAAACCTTGAGGCTTTAAATCCAGCCAACCTAAAACTAATAACAATGTAATAAGATACATGATAAAGAAATACCTGCAACTCATGCAGAAATTGGAGTATGAAAGTGTCACATCAACAAGTTTTTGAAATTTCAAAAACTGATTTTGCTCAAAAATGAAAATGATTTGATTTTCAAACTTTTCATTCCGTGTTTCTGAGAACATAAAAGATGAAAATGAAGAAAACTAAAGCACGACCAAAAAGGCCCTAACTTTCTCAGATAGACAGAAAAAGAGAGACCAGAAAGCTTGGGGCTTCTATATTCTTCGTCAAGTAATTGAGACCGAAAAGAAAAAGGAAGGAAGCAGCAGGAATCAGGATCAATATAAACTGGACGGAGACAGACTAAAACTGCTCTACAAGTCACTTACAAAATCTGTGATTTTCAGCAATTATTTCTGTTTTTCTGTGAAAAAATGACACCAAAAGCAATACAAACGTTTAAAATTTTCATGTTTGCAAGCAAAAACTGCATCCTAATAACGCATGTCTGTACTAGATACATCTCGAACGCCAACACTCGTTACACCTTCCCAACATGTGTCGAACACACGTCCAAAAGTGTCAGATTATTTTTTAAATATTTTAGACATTGATGGTTAAGCTTCGGACACTTGAGGGACAAACACGTCCATCACTTGGATACACATTAAACACATTACAAATTTGAATAAAATAACTTGAAAATCAATAATTAAAAATATATCTATATATATAAACTTATACCTACTAATCTCTCTTCCTCCAAAATTAGAGACTAGTATTTTGTTGTAACTTTTTATGATCTTTGAAAGGAGAATACATATATACATATATGACATATAATAGATTGCATTTTTTGAAAATTGTGGTGCCAACGTGTCTATGTCGTGTTTCGATGTTTGTGCTTCTTAGACTGCATCTACCAATAAAATCAAATTGAAAGAATGAAGCATGTGTATATAAGCCAGTGGCTGAAAAAATATAATGTTTTTGGTTGACAAGTACTAAAATAACCTTTGTGATCAAAGGAAGCAATAGAATAATCTACACACCCATTGACTCTACCTTCTCGTACAAAATCAACAGCCAATATAGAAGGTTTGATAGAGGTTAGATCTAATTTATTGATTATTACTATGATTTGTTTCTATCTACATACAAAAATTATTCCTGTGCCCATATATATCCAGCATCAAGTATGATTCCAAAACCAAGCACCAAACAGCAGCACTATTGTATCAAACAAGGATAAAGAATCTTGTTCATCAAATGATCCTGCCACAGAACCATCCTTGTAAGCATTAACAAATGCTATAGAAACTAATCATTGCTTGAATACAGAAGAAAGGTAAAAATGAACAAGAAGCAACTAAATAAAGAAAATGTTGGCAAGTGCTTGACTTGTAAGCATTAACAAATGCTACAGAAACTAATCATTGCTTGAACACAGAAGAAAGGGAATAAAGAATGAGAAGCAACTAAATTAAGAAAATAATAGCATTTGATTGACTTGGGAACTTTATGAATAAATAAGGTGTCAATTACAAATGTCGCATTCTTCAGCAACTAAACGGTAAAAAAGTGCGAGCATGTGGAAGATCATACAAATTAATAAGGCGGCTATTCAGAGCTTTGCATTCTTGAATTATTTCATCCTCATCAAGAAGCTCCTCCAATGTAAAGTTCTCCTTATCCATAATTGTCTCCACCTGCAATGAATATATGGAAACCAAAATATAAAATGATGGATGAATTTAAATAATTTGTTTATTATAAATTCCAAAAAAAATGATTGCCATTCAAATTTTGGCATAACAATAGCATAATTGTAATTGAATCCCAATCAAAAAGCTAAACAAAAGAAACAAGGGAAGTTTCAGAAAATTTTCACCATCTCTCCACGAAGAAACATATAAATGCATGAGCACATCCACACCAGCTCACCAACACAGTGCACACAAAATCAAAATCAAAATCAATTTTGAGAAAATGGAAGAGGCAGATGTGTGATGTGCAAAGGTTTCTGAGCCTTGACACAAGGTTTAAAAAATTAAGCAGAGGTATTATTCGGCATATTCCTCACAAAGCAATAATGCATAATCAGGGAGTAACACTTGAGTTCTTGGCTCCTAAGGCCTATGCCTCATGTAATTAGGCTTTAGTTTCTCCTGTGATTACTGATGTGACCCGATAATATTTCCTTTTTTTATTTCTTGCATGTATTTAATCCTATTTCAACTTCATTTGAATTTCTATAATATCAAGTTCTTTTTTATCAAACCATGTAATGCCTGTTTTTAGTTTCTACGTACAATCTTTTTCTTTTGATAAATTTTCTTTAATTTCTATGTATCCTCATTGTACAACTAACTGGCACTAATTATATTTTGAGGATTTACCAGTCTAAAATATATGCTCTTAATTTCCCCTCTATTAGAATTGGCTATTCCAAAAACCCAATCCAATCCTAAGTCCAACCTACCTATTAGGCTTACCCAACAAAATCAACTGGCCAATTCAAAAAAAAAACAAAAAAAAAAGTGAACAAAAATATATATAAATATATATACACCGTGTTCCTCATTAGTAACAGACAACGTTAAGTAAAACTCAAAATTTGGTGCCTTAAATCAAGACCTACAAGAATTGAAGGCCTCTCAGGACCGAATGTCAAGTCAATTGACATAGATACAATCAACTTTGGACAAATTGTTGACTCGCTTTTAGGAGATGCTTCATGAATCCTTGGACGAAATGTGAAGATCAAGTGGAAGTAGGTCCAATGCTCACAGAAAGTGATGTTATTTTTTGAAGAAAATTAAGAAGGTATTGAAATCCATGAAGAGCAAGAAAACCATACGCTGAAAACAAGTTCACTAAAAGCAGCTCTTCCTATTGACCCACCACCAACCGATTACTTATTCAAGTCCAAAAGAGTTTATTTTATAGGTATTGAAAATTTTCTTTGCATGTTCAATCCATGTTTGTTGATTTATTGGCTCACTTTTTAATATTTATGTACATTAATAGTTTAATTAGGATCTTCGTGATATTTAGTTTCTTATTTTATTAGGGATTGAGTTTTCAAATAATGCGATTCAGTTGCCTATTTTGAATTGAATGTTTAAGAAATTGAACAAGCTGATGCAAAATTTACATCTACAACATTTCTACAATTGCATAACACTCTAATCATTTTGCTTAAAAGGTTAAATATGTTGTCATTTAAATATTCTATTAACTTTCTAGTATAAATCCTTTGTCATTATACATTTTTTTTAAGTGCGGCTTACCTCATCAGGTACATGCTTGTGCCTTGTGCTTTGTGCTTTGCAACTATGCTCTAGGCGGCCTTTAAATGGCTTTTCATATGTATTGACTTCTTTTCCTTTTTTATGGAAAAGTTAGTTTTTGGCATTTTTTTATGAAAAAGTTAGTTTTTGGCCTTTTGAGGTCTGTCAAGTGACAAAATGGTTTCATTGCTTATTGGGTTAAAAAGACCAAATAAACTAGCTTGTAAGATGCAGTCAAAGAAAGCCTCAAAATACAAGCCAATCCCTGCAGCATGAATCAAGTAAAGTCTTCATAAACCCACTACCCTTGAAAAATTTTGAACAACAAAAATGTACAAAGAGCTCTGCTTCAAAAGCATCCTTCAAAGGCACCAATTAATATTCTTCGAACGGTGAGAATGGTATTAAGCCCTACCCAACTTGAATTTTACCAAATTTGTACACTAATACATGTAAGATACCACTTTGAAAATTCAAGATTAATGCTAGTTCCAATCTCTTTCCAGGTAAGCTAAAGTCTAGAATTGTTTATAAATAAAAAGGTTTCCCAAATACAATAATGTATATGGTTTGTGGGTAGAATTGGGTTGAATAGATGAGGTTTGATGGCTAATTTGTACTGGAGCAAGGCATGAAATATAGAATCAGCAAAAATTCATCTATTCAATTCTCCATATTGGAAGAGAAAATCTCCTACAAACAAGTCAAGTATTGTAGTAACCAACTGTATCTCAAATTTCTCAAAGCAAAAGCTTACCAAAACCGGCCACTTTATTGATCTAAGTTAATTCTAACCCTTTTGGTTTACAAACCCTGCAATTCTTCTCCTAGTGGTATTAAACCTTTAAGTCACAAGCTTATTGTAGCTCTAAAAATCGCAATTTTAAATTTCCTATAATTGTCGTGCACGTCTCAATCACATAACAAACTGAGATGATGTGGCCATTTAACACAGGCTATTAAAGAAGGCTTCTGAACCCCAATGCACTGTCCTTGGAAACGACGTAAACGACAAGCCCTTCTCACCATAATTTTGTTGGGTAAATTATTACAAAACATATAACACCAAACCCATTCACACAAATCTAACAGTGCGTATCTCCTCTAACACTGTTGCATTGAATTACGATAAATTCAACAGCAGGATCCAATAAAAACGAACAAAACACTAATTTAATACTACATTTCCCGAAAACAAAGCACATGATTCCAAAGAGTAACTTTCTTGCCTTCCCTTTTCTTTTTCTTTCGTGTTCTCAGCGGCCAAACAGATGGTAAATTAAACACAACCAAGAACTTCACACCAATTTCAATATTGACAAAACTCTAAGCAAAAGAATGAATCTAAAAAGAAAGATGAGTACTTACAGGAGACGCAGTAGACAAACCAGCCATACGCCAAAACATGTTGAACAAGGAAACCAAATGGCCTAGGAGGAATCGTTAAAAATCAGATCTAAAAGACTTTAGAAACCCTAAAGCCTCAAGAACAAGGCTCTGCTTGTCTGCCGAAGATCTTTGACAAACCAAGCCCTAGAAATTCGAGACGCGAAACGAAATTGATATACGTAGTTGAATCTGGTGAAGAAATGGAGAGATCAAGACTTCGAACAAACCCTAACTTTGGAGGGATTGGATTTCGATCGATTCCAAGGTTAGAGAGAGAAAGAGGAGGGAGGGAGAGAGAAGGATAGAGAGAGAGAGGAATTGCAATCGCAGGGGCGGTAGAAAATTAAAATATCAATCACTACAAAGAAATATATCTAAAAATCATTCTAATCTGATAATGATAGAAAAATAATAGGTAAATAAATAACAATTTTCAGTGCAATTTCAAGAAGTCTTTTTCAGTGCAATTTCAAGAAGTCTTTGGGCAAATTATGGATATAATAATTTAATAAAAAATCACCATCAATCAATTGAAGAAGAAAAATTGGGAGAATTACCAATAAAAAAATTATTACTTTATTATATAATAAAAATCATAAAAAAGATGGGAACTTTTTACTAATTACGCGGGGATGAAAAGTTGAATTTTATTTTTTACAATCCTCCCCCCCCCCCCCCCGGGGGGCGGTACCAGCCATTGTTATTAGGGGGTGGTTGTTCGGATTTTTTTGAGTTCACTTATAATTTTTAATTTTGAAAAAATTATTTTAAATTATTTGATTTAATTTATTTTAAATTATTTTTTATTCTAATAATTTATTTTAATTCAAAAAAGTTGATTCTAATAACTTGTTCATCTTTTACTTCTGATTATTAACTTCTGTTATAAACATGTAAATTTATGATTATACTCTTACATTTTTTTAAAAAAAATATAAAAAGACCTAAATGGACTATAGATTATTATTATTATTTTTTATGAAAAATGTAGACAAGTAATGAGTAACAAAAAAATAAAAGTTAATTAAAAAATTATTTCACAGTTTATTTAACAAACACTACTCAGCAACTTAAATTTATAATTCAACAATTATACCAAACAGATTAACAGTTTCTGATTAAAATCATAATTTATAATCCATTAAGTTATAATTTATAATCTATTTTAACAGTTATACCAAACATGACTGCTATCCTTGGTCTCTTCTTAGCCACAATTACCGCTATCGCCACCTTTGCTTATCATTGGTAGCTCATCTCATGCCACCATATAACACTCTAAACCTTGCATTCATCAAATCGATTACCACAGGGCTTCGTCATGACTTTCAATACCAAGATCTCATTCACCAAGATCAATTACTTTGCATTCACCATCAAAACCTCCTCTATTAAGATTGTCTATGGCTACGTTTCAAATGTGAGTTAATTTTCTAAAAAGCCTTGTTTGGGTTGGATCTTTTTATTTTTATTTTTATTTTTTATTTTTGTAAGAGAAAAAATAAAATAATTATAGTTTGGATGTGACATTTTATCTTATTAACTTTTTAACTTATTTGCAACTATTTTAGCCCCCAACCTCATTTTAACCTATGCTAAATGAGGGTTATATCTAGTTTCTCTTATTTTTTGTTTATTTCTTATTATTCTTCTTTTTTCTTTCTCTCCGTCTATTAAGGTTTTCTTTCTCTAGTTGTTTGATAAAAAGGGGTTGAGGGTTGGAGAAAGAGGCTATAGGTGGACTAAAAGAATTGGAGATAGTTAAGAGTGGGCAAAAAGGATTTGAAGGTTGGGTCGAATTGGGGTAGATAGAGTTGGAGAGTGTTGAGAAGGTGGAGCCTGGGGAAAGTGCTGGTTGACAACTATGGAAGGTAGGGAAGTTGTGCTTGGTGGTTGTGAAGGACGGGGAAGTAATAGCCGATGTTGGAAAGCAAAGGAGACATAGAGAAAGAAAGATAACTGAGGAGAGATAATATAGATAAAAAAGTGAGAGTATTTTGGTCATTACACTATTGAATTCCACCACTCGCAAATTTGTTTATTCCTTACTACTTTTGTAAATAATTGACCTACTTTCCATTTTTTAGTAGTTCTCCCAAAAAAATTACACAAATACTACAAGGTTTTATGACAATTACAAAAATATTTGGAATAAGATAGGCTTTTCTCTTATCCTCTTTTAAGTAGTGTTTCGATATAGATAAAAAAAATTAAATGTGAAAGGAAAAGTAAAAAACATATAAATATTTTTTTTTCTTCTGTAAACCTATCTTCAAATTCATGATCAAAACATAACTAACTACCTCCAAAAAACCAGCCCACAATATTTGGGCACACGGATCTGCATGTTCCATTTTAACGATTCATTTCGTTTACTTTTAGGCCTTTGTGTGGTGATTATTCATAAAAACAATCAAATGTATCTAATAATCATAACCATTTGATTTTATTAAATTTGTCTTTAAAAAATTAACAAATTATTTTCAAAATCAAGTTTATGGTAAACTTGATAAAAATTATGTGACTATAATTATTGGATTAATTTAAATTTTTTTGGTGAACGATTTATATACAGAAATCTATAAGATGAATAGATCAAATCATTAATGCTTACATACCAAAATTAAACTAGGCTACTTCAATTTACACGGTGAACTTGAAACAAGCCCAACTTAGTTAACATGACAATGACACCTAGTTGTTTACTAAACACCTTTAAAAGATAAGAATTACTTGATTATCCTAAATGGTTTGTGCAAACATTTAACACTAAATATATATGCTATTTATAGTATAACATTAGTAATATAATGGTGTGTTTTTACACTTCGATTGGAGGATGATAGCACAAGCATACAGAAATAGAAGGTATGGTTGTGATAGGATATTTTCCAGAACTTTTTAGTTATGTCAACTCGTAAGGTATTCAAAGGACAATGAATGCAGTATATGTTAGGGTGAAAGAGACCATAAATTGAAGGAAAAATTGTACTAACAGCCATTTTATTTGTTGAAATTACATGGACACCCCTCTATTTTCCAAAATTACAATGGGATCCCTTATCATGTAATACTATTTGTTAAGATGGTAAAATTACCATAATACCTAAAATATATTCCTTCTCATTTGTTCTCACCCTGTTCTCACCCTATTCTCCCTATTTTTCTCCAGATTGTTACCCTTTGAAAACTCACTGGCCACCGAACCTCTACTTGCTACCATAGCAATCAATTACTACTACAGATGTCCATCATCTTGAGGGATTTGGGGTGGCTGCTGTGCACCCCGCACAACAGCCATTGTTGTGCACCTATATAGACTCATTTCGGAGCTCATTTCGATAATTTGAACCGTTCACATTTTAGAATATATCATGTAAAACATATCTGAAAAAAATCAAGTTAATCGGATATCGAAATAAGCCTCGAAATGAGCCCATTTAAGTGCACAACAGTGCCTGCTGTGCGGGATGCACAGCAGCCACCCCAAACCGCATCTCTAATTGCCACCATATTACTAATCATTCTCTTTCGCCCCCATGACACCGACCAACATCCAATACTAACACCCAATAATAACCACCGTTGTTACCCATTTATTTATAGTTTTTCTTATATATAAATATTTACAAGGGCAAAGTTGTCATTTTCATTTATTTTCATTTTAACTATGCTATGGAAAAGCAAAGTTGGCATTTTTAGTTGTTAAACAAATTATTATGAAAAAGCATTGCAATTTTAAAAAATATAAGAAGGGTTAGTGTAATTTCTATATAATACAAGAGGTGTTAGTGTAAGTTACTCTAAATTCAAAGGTTAACTATGGTCAGACCTGAGGTGGTTAGAGTAGTGCTTGATGTGTGCTTAATGGAAGACAATTTATAACCCAGAGAAATGATAACATTGTTAGGTTGATTCCAAAAGGTTAAAAGCTAAGAAACCAAAAGGTTAAAAAGCTAGGAAAGTTTTGGATCCATATCATTGTGCAATGTGGTATACAAAAGTAATTCCAAAGCCACTAGCTAATAGATTGAAACATATTCTTCCCCAAGTAATTTTAAAATCACTGAATGCATGCTTTTGAAAAGATTCATCAGTGACAATAAATTATATAAACAAAATATTAATTTTTTTAAATATACTCGAGTTGAGACATGAATTAATACACACCCTATTCCTAAACCTCCATCATATTAGAAAAAATTCATATATTATAAGGCCTCGTTTAGGAACATGCTAATTTAATAACTTTTTGACTATTTGACTAAAATATGAGCTAAAAAAAACTAGTATGTTTGGAATAACTTTTTAACTTTTTACGAAAAGATGTGCAAAAAGTAGAGAGAAAAGAGAATCTTTGACTTTTTGATATGAATTGTTGACTTTTTGACTAATTTAGTAACTTTTTGACTTTTTAACTAAAAAGAAGGGTTCTCAAACGAGGCCTAAGATGAATGCTAATGAGATGGATAAGACGAGTTAAAATGGTTGTCTCCAATTCTTAGGAGGAAGAAGCCCTCAAAGTACAAAATGACCACTTTGAGCGAGTTGAAGAGGGGGAAAAAAAAAAATCACAATTTTTACCCTCTTCCTTGGCACTTTTTGGCTATTTTTTATTTTTATTTTTATTGCAACAATGAAATCACAAATTTCAACTTGCATTTCAATGTAATACTTTTGTCACCTAATTTATCTTCTATCCCTTTATTTTCATAATATTTTTCCTTTACATGCACAAGTGAAATCCCTAAATACATGTTTGAATGACAAGAAATAACGAGAAAACATTAATTATTTCAGCCTTGAGAATCACATACTAATAATAAAATTCAAATGAGATCATAGAATTCAATAATCAAATTTTCATTCCTGTCATCGAAACCTAGCCTAAAAGTAAACAAGAGGGTGAAGCAGAGGGACCATTACCAGACTACAAGAACCCAGATGCACAAGAAAATAAAATGAAACATATCAAAAAAATACAATGAAATATATGCCAAAATAAAAAATTAAATGAATTGAATAATTTCCATCAACCAAGTGGTACATCATCCTTTACTGCAACATCAGATATATATATATATATATATATTTTTCATTTTTCAGCAATTTTTCCACATTATCAGAATATAAGGTATGATGTGGGGTGGGGGCTACATGCTACATTATATCAATTCCCTCCCCACAGTGCAAAGTAAAGGAACAAAAATAAATCACACCCCACCTATCCCTACATTAATTTTGTTTTAATACATTATACACAACAAGATATTTGAAAATCTAGACCTAAAAATAAAAGGAGAAATTTCCCCGGAAATTTTTGTAGCAAACATTCTCAATTAAACAACAATACAACTCCAATGTGAATAGTATAGATTTATCATCATCTTTGAAGAAATGAAGTAATGTTATACCTTCCCTTTTTAATGGGATATTACTAGGTTTGCTGATCAGAGCCACCGGTAGCATCGGCCTCCAAACTCCGCCTCTTCTTCTTTCCCTCTCCATGTCTTGACCTTCTTGGTGCCTCGTCCTCGCTTTCACTCTCATCATTCCTAAAGCTGTTTCCAGCACCGAATTGATCCTCTTGATTTTTTCCTCCTTGTTGATATTGCGTCTCGTCATCAGCCCCCGAACCACCCATCTCTTGACCCTTGCCTTGCTCCGAACCGGCACTGTATCTGTCGTTCTTGTCGTTAGCCGGTCCCCTCTGATCCCTCCTAACTGGACGGTTTGAGTGCTGCAACGATTGTGACGGTGGTGGTGGAAACATTGGCGGCATACCAACTGGCCGACCGGCTCTTGCTGGAGGTGCGGCTCCAATGCCCATCCCACCCATAAAAGGTGCTCGTCCCGGACCCATCATCATCCCAAATCCGCCAGCTGGTGGTCGGCCATGAAACATCATGCCAGATGCGGGACCCGCAAAGTCATTGGGGAATCTTGGACCATACGGAGCAAAAGGGCGTGGGCCCACACCAAAAAGATCGGGCATGGGAAAACCATCGGGCGTGACAGCTCCATATGAAAATCCATCGGCCCCCATCATAACAGGGGGAAAGCCCCGCATCCCGGGGAGAGGCCGGGCTCCACGTGCAAAAGGCATATGTGGGGGCCACATCATTCCCCGGCCCCTTCCTCTGCCTTGAGCGGCGGCTGCCCCAAAAGCTTGGCCATAGCTCTCATCCTCTTCCTCGCTTTCTTCCTCTTCCTCCTCTTCATTGTCCTCAAATGGGACAATATCCGGGTTCTCAGCCCCATTGTCCGAATTGATCACTCCCTTTGCTTTTTCCTCCTCACGCTTTGTTTCTGCTGTAACTGAGATTGCCTGCAAAATGAAAAGAAAGAAGCATTGTAAATAGTTTTGTTATCCGACAAAATTTGAATTTACAGCATGTAATGGTACAATATGATATTCAATATTTTTCCATCTTCGGTATCTTCAACGAAATGGTTCCCATTCAGTGGTCCAACATCCAGTTAATGAATCCTACCAAACTTATGCTATAAACTGATAATACAGCCCCAAATATTCATGAACGAGAAGGGTGATAAAAAATAAGAAAGGGATACAAAAACCATAAATAAGAAAGGGATACAAAAACCATAATTACTAAAAAAAATCTTTCATTTTTACAAGCAAGATAACAAGAAGTAGAAAACAGTGTCTTACCCCAAAAAATCGTAAACATGAATCATGGAGTGAAAACAGACTTTGTTTTATGGCACAAGGAAAAAGAAATTAAGGACAGAACAAACAATTTGAACCTCATCCCTATCATCATACCCATGTCCAAAAAAGCATTGGCCTGTAAAGATCAGCCCTGCTGGAACTGACTGCAGTCCAATCAATGAGTATTCCAACAATAGCCCATATAACGAGGGGGAAAAAAATGGCATGAAACCAATTTCTAATCTCTCACAGCAGTACCAAACGATACACCTAGAAAAGTATATGGAGATTGAATAACAATATTATGAAAGCAAGCCTCCTTCCATTCACATACGATAACAAATTTTGAAAAGACCCAAAAACTGCCTCATCAGAAACAGGATCATGTATAACTTCAATTTGTAAAAATTTGAATAAAAGAAGCAAGCCAAGCATTTTTTCCTCATAATCATATCACAAAGGCATCAAGCACAGTCATAAGAACTTTGAATTTACTAAAGAGTAAAACTTTAAAAAAGAAGAAGATACATAAACAGGAACAACCTCAAGGTAGAAATAGTCCTCTACATCCAAGCAATCACATCAAAAATTTCAATACTAGCAAAACAATGTTCTTAACAAATGCCCATAATTTAAATTATCACATGGAACACTGCATAAACAAAAGCAAGCCTCACACTGTTTTAGGATGAATAAAAAAATAGCTAGGATATAATTAGCAGACAATATATTCAAGTTTCCATTATGCGTTGAGAACCTCTTGTGGGGTTCATAAGGACCTATCAGTCAATCAGGACCTGAAGCTCAAAGTCATACAACGCACACTTGAGTAATTGGTTGAAATTCCATTAACCACAGTAAATTCCCACAGAACAATACCACTTCACAAAGCCTAAACGTTTGAAAGGAAAGCCTCACAATCACAAATATAAGAAATAAGGATATGGCAGTACCAGTGTGCCTACACTTGGTGGTTTTAATTCCACTTCCAGACTTTCAATAAGCCAACGATTTTAAGTTCTAGACTTCTTTCAATACACTTGCTTGGTGGATAGAGTTTTTTTTTTGAAAGTCCAGTGGATAGAGTTTACCCCAGTACAATATTGTAAAGCATCAACTGAACCAAGCCCATTAATGAATAGGTTATGAAAACCCAACTCAAAACCAATCTTTTCCATCTAATCATAACCACTTAAAAAATCTCAACCCAAGCAGGAACACTCCTGTAGCACAAACATCGACACCTTATAATAGTACAAGCTTCTCCTAGCAGACCCCATAGATACCACAATTCAATTGTAGATGTTCTTTTAGTTAATAAATAATTCAATTGCAGATAATATTTCAGCTTTCATTGTTGCAGGCACCACTCCTTGCCACATCTACTGCACTAGGTAGAGCGTGTTAGGCATAAGCAAAAGATGGATAGAAGGAAGAGGGGGAGGGAGGCACTTTCCCTTGTTTGGTAGAATAGATGAGAGAATGGGAGGGAAAAGAGAGGAAAGAAATCCACCCGGTAAATTCAATCTACCCAGAATCAAGTGAAGACAGGAGAGAAAGAACTTCTCAATTCTTAAAATGTGAGTTTGCCCTCTTAAGCTTTTGGTTTTTTCCCCTTAAAATAAGGGCAGAATTATACAACAAAATTAAACCCATTCTTTTGCACCTTTTCTTTTCACTCAACCAAAACATAATGAGGAACCACACAATGCATTCCCTAGGGATGCTTCTTCCATCTCTCCTTTCTCTTCTTCCTACTTGCTACCCCTTGAAACAAACATAGCATTAGACTCTTCCATAGCAATTCAAGTCAAAAAGAAAAATATGTGATCATAAACTGATGGTCATTCCTCCAGATAGAGGTTACTTTTATATGGTCAGAAGCAAGAAGGCACTCTTTTCCACTGTAGGTGAGGCACATGGTCCCTTATTATTTTTCATGAACGGAATGCAGTACTGTCTTGCTTGAAGGCAATTTTTGTGTTAATCAAATGCCACTAATCTCTTCCATGAGTTATTCTTAACTGCCCTGTGCAGCTACTCTCCTTCTTGGACTTACTTTTAGATGATCCCTCTTGGGGCCACAGTATATTGGAAAAGAAAAGCCATTGGTATGTGTGAAAGGCATCAGCTAAATTGTTCAATAGATGTGATTCTAAGATACATTTGGTAATAAACTAAACAAATATTTGAAGCCTAGAACAGAATATTTCAATAGCAAGATATCTAAGTAACGAAAATCACGTAAGAGAGTTATTGGGATAGAATTAGAATGTGATAGTTAAATCTAGAAATCAGCATCTAGCATTCTACAAGAAATCAGCAAGCAGCAGGGTTTTAAAGGACTAGTCACAAAAGTCACCTTTTAAATTGAACCAAAGAATCATCACTAACAAAGCTCCAAGAAAGAAAGTTTGCAAACATCCTTGCAAGAATATTACCTAGCTATATGCTATAAACAATGCTGATTATGAGAATCTCAAGCCTGCTTTAAATTCTTCTTATGAAACTTACATGAGACACTAAAACTAATATTTTCTAAGGTGAAAATAAAGCTATAAACATCAACCATTGCTGCCACCATGAATCTGCAATTTTATTTGGCCACAACATATTGTAATCAGGTCCAAGGATAGCCAGCTAATTAATTTACTAGACACACTGAATCAATACATGTCAGTTTCTAGTTTCTGACTACTGAATAGTATAAAATTACTACAGCTGCACACATTACTCCCAAAACCATCATCTCTGCAAATGAATTCAAAAAACCACCAGGTAGCTCAGATCCTTAAAATGATTGACAAATTCAAGAAGACGGTTACAAAGTCCAATAACAAGAAGCTCAAGTAGATGACTCTTGGGGAAAGGCTGGGTGGGTCTAAAGGGAAAGCAAGGAAAGCAAGAAATGTAAAAGAGGAGATATGAGCGAATCAGTTTGAAATGTTGTACTATAATTAATCAAAATCATGTTGAAATTGAGCCATCTTGAGCTTCAACACAGAGAGACTGGAATATTTTGAGCTACAAAGAAAATCCCATATTTTATCAATTCTCAAGCAAAGGTGGTTCATGCATCATGTTTGAACATGACGGGGATTGCAGAATAAATGCATATATTTTCAGTTTCTTCGGACAACTCAAGTCAAAACATATATTTTCCAGTAAATAGCATCAGCTCCTCTTTGAGCAAAAGTAAATACTTTGAGTGCAGGAAAAAAATATACCATGAGTTCACTATCTGGCTCAAGGTAGAGCAAGGAAGCCAACTGCTCACCAACAGAAGGCTCTAGCTCCTGGCAATCTCTGCTAATCTGCAATTATATGAAGAAAAACGATTATAGTTAAAAGCTGATTGGAGGTCGTCAAATGATTTTGGCTACAGACTGCAGAATTACAAGAACCAGAAAGACCAAAGAACATGTAGCATTTGAATACGAGATAGATGTGCGTTGAAATGGTCAATATGAATCAGAAAAAGAAATACTCATTTCAGTGCTAGAACTTGAATCTTGCAAAATTATAAATTCTCCACGCAAGCTCAATTTTTATTTATTGGCAAATTTAAATGGGAAGGAGAACAATAACACAACAGGAAATTAACAAAGTCAAGTAATCAAAATAGACTTAAGGCCGAAATTAGTACCTTCACCGGTAGGTTCTCATTATATGGATTCCTCAAAAGACGAGTTTTGTGGAAAGACAATTCACAGAGCTGCATATAAGAAATTGCAATTTAGTAATTTAGTTATACCATCAGAATGATCATTTGATTTACAACACCAATAACTTACAGATGTATTTAAGAAATGAATGGTTCATTATGTTTTCTAGAAAATCATTCAATTTGATTAAGAAGGGGGAAGGGTAAAGAAGAAAAAAGGAAATAAGTCCCCTAGGCTAATAAAAAATAAATAGATGGAAAAAAAAAAAAGGAAAAAATTCACCAAACTAGTATCAGTGATCAAATAAATAAAAGCAAAGGATTTTCAGTCCTTTGCACTAACTAGCTGAGCTACCTGTTTTGAATAGCGCCCTATCTTACAACCCCAAGGGGTTGGCCTGGCAGCAAGGCCTTGGGTTTTGGGGGTGTGCTCCCTCCAAGATTTAGGATCGAAACCTCTTAGGTGCTAACAATTTCTTGGGACCATCGGACAGGGAAAAACCCGTGAATTAACTGTGGTGCACTTGCGGGAAACTTCTTGCCGAGGGCTTGTGCACCCCTAGGGATTAGTCGGACTTTGATCTAGACACCCTTGGTGCCAATAAAAAAAAATAAAAAATCGCGCCCTACCTAACAACTTGATTAGTAATCGAAAAGCAAGCTTTTTACTTAAAAAAAATAGTTAAGGCTTTTTTGTCTATTCGTCAAGCTTTCGAGCACCTCTTTCAATTGCTGCCTAATCCCCTAACATGCTCAAGAACTGAGAGCTGTCCAGGGACTACCACAGGGAGCTTGCTTATAAAAAGAAGATAGGCAGGCCGGTCAAACAAAAACTACGTGCAACAGGCTCTCCGCTTCTAGTCACTAAGTAGTGCTATTCTGTCCTCCGGGGGACTCCACCAAGAGGTTCTTTCTCTCACGTAATTTCGCCCGCCCGTTCCACTTCCGTGCCGGAGGAAATGGGATTCGAACCCATGATACAATCTTCTTGTATGTCGATTTAGCAAACCAATGCCTTAAGCCACTCAGCCATACCTCCAAGTTGTTGATCGGAATGGAATTTGATGTGCCGGGTTTGGTTGGTTGCCCGAAGGGCTATCTGATCCGATCAACTGCGTAAGCCGTAGCGCGCTAGCGCGCGTACTCTTCCTCTATGAGCGAGACTCTATCAAAATCTGCCACTCGTTGGGCGACGCCTTCTTTTCTATGAACACCCCACCACTGAATGATGAACTTTGCCAGTTTTCGCCTCCGACGCGACCAGGAGAGAACACACGGTCAAGCCTCTTACTATAGAGAAGGCATTAACGCCCCTCATTGAAAACTCAAGGAAAGTCTAACCGATACCAAAAACAAAAACCACAAAACACGGGAAAATATTTATGTTTCTCTTTCCACCTTCACAAGAAATATATATATATATATATAACAAGGTTCTTAAATATCTTTATTTTTAGTTTTTTGATAAGTAACTTACATTTGAAAGAATAGATACAGCAAAGATCAGTTGGTAATCTAAAGAAACTCCAAATATATGCTGAAAGGAATAGTGAATTAAACCAATTCCACATAACTACCACACAAAATAGATTTTTCAAAAGATGCTAGTGTTTGACTAAGAAAGGACCGAAAAATCCAAATCACAAATAAAATGGAATAAACAATTCTTGAATCCGAGTTTTCTTATCTATGAGAGCTGGGCAAGAGGAGGTTGCTCAACACAGGTCAAAAAAGCATGGAAAGCAGCACCTTTGTGTCTGATGTGGTGCATTTGGAGGGAAAGAAATCAGCACATTTGATGATGTAGAGAAGAGATATATGCTCTTATAATAGCACTGTTACACTGTTTTCATTTATAGTGGAGTTATCATTTGTTGATGTTGTAAAGTTTCTTTTTTTTTTCTCCTAGTATCTTGTGCCCCTCTTTTGGCAACTTTAGAGAAATTATTTACTTAGAAAAAAATCCTAGTTTTCTGATTGTGAGCAATCAGTTTGTATGTATGATTATCACAGAAACCCAATTTGAGAGTTTACTAGAAAAAACACATAATAATGTTCCGTGAGATAAAGCCACCCAACAACGAAAAAGACGTAAAGACACCAAATTCCATTAACTAGTCTCTGACTGCTACCTCTTGTTCAAATTTATAAATTAAACCTGATTCATTTTTCTCACCATGTCTCTGACAGTAATCCATAACAAGATAAGAACATATGGTGCTAACACTTGAGCGAATGACAAACTTAATATGGTAACAGATTCAGGACAAGAAACACCATGTGGTGTTGACTACTAAATAAATTCTAAAATCTAATATACATGATAATTAAAATAACGTACCTTTAACCATTTGACAGAGAAATTCCGCCCATAATGAGCACTTCCATGTGCATACTTCCAGTTCCCTCCACCAACAGAGCCACCAATTTTAGATGTCATTTTTGCACAACCCTAGCAAATCATAGACAGATTCATACTCAATATCTCTCATAAAGAAAAAGGTAATACTTTGCCTTATGCAATAGAATTCCTTTAAAACCTAGCAAGCTGTGTACTGTATAGAACCTGTTTACAGAGAACCATAATGGTCCAGACTGCAATTTGCCCAACTACAGGATACTAAACCCAAATCCTACCTGGAAATGTCGAGTCCGGTTGACTGAAAAGATCAAGATAATGTTTTCCACGGAGTCAAAAGCCTCATTCAGTTTAGCCTCATTGCTCCGTTGAGTTGCCCATACTCCTTGTTCTACCGATAATTCCAAATTTTCACGATTGCAACTTTTGACAATAAAATACCTATATTTCACGTATGAAATGGAAGTAGATTAGAAAGAAATTCTTAGAGAAAGCAAAATAAAAGAACAGGAGATGATATGTATAGGAGATATATTATAAGTAATGCAGCCTGAAAATTCCATACGTAGGACAGACAGACAGCCAAGGCTAGATTGTTTACAGTAAAAATACTTCTAAAATTTCAAATAAATACCCACCAGGAACAATGGCTTTTAACTTCTTACCCTCACATTAATATCTGAATCAACACAACCCTCATGTATCGTGGCCTCAGATTGATTATAGGACACCAATGCAGGTACGTTAATGGCAGATTGCAGATTAGCATTAAGATAATGACAATTCAGGACAGAAAAATTTCGAATTTGAATCAACTTAAACTTAGCTACAATGCTGAGAAAGATATCAAGTTTGCTTGAAACTTTTTTAGCCAGGAAACTTACAAAAGTTGCAGAAACGTCAGTGGCTGCAAATGAGTATTGTTTCCCAACCTAATTTATTCATCAGAATGTAGTCCCAAAACTAATAAATCATCTACCAAATGAGAAGCAAATATATTTTTGTCTTTTTGGTCCTTTAAATTCTTGCTAAACACGCTTTAAAAGCTTATTTTTCACCTTTATTGATAAATTTGTCGCTTCTTTTTGAATGCACTGAAAAACTCAATGCACTCGTATCTAGGTCAAGGGTAATTTAACTATATAAGCAAGGCTTTGAATATGGAAAAATCTAGCTAAGCCCAATAAATAAATATGGTTACTGCTTAGACATGCCCCAACTAATGAAGGGTACCTAGACTTTAAGCCTAAGCAACTCAATACATAAAGTTCTCTTCCTCAAAGGTCACAAATAGTAGCACATGTATAATCATCTTAAGGAATGGTGGGTTGTCATTGGGTCAAAGGTGTTTGATTGTTGTTTACAAGATATACTGGAGATGGACAGGCCTCTTCTTAATAATAGTAGGAAATTTATTGAATGTTCAACAGAAGAAATAGAAGAAGAGGATGAAAATTGTTATTGATATAATAGATAAAAAATATATGTATATATATATAGTACTTAAAAAGAAAAAAGAAAACCAAAAAAAAAAAAAAAAGAAAAAAAAAAAAGAGGGGAAAGATATAGGACAGGACAAAGAGCAATCATTAGCTAAGGTAATAGAAGGGAAGTTCAGAAAGAAAAGATCCATGGGATACACAAGGGAAAACTCCACAAAAGTGAGACACTGCAAAACCAAAGAACTATTACTTCTGCTGCATCCAATGAGGACTACACTTTACCAAATGTGAACCTATTCCATTAAATTTCTCCCCAACATGCCAAGCTTTTGAATCTTCAAAGTAAGGTAAGAAACACATGTGAACCTTTAAGAAAAAAAAGTATACCTATGAAACATGATTTATTGTTTTGGATAGTTACTGTTCAAAAAGTATATGTTATTTTAAAATGATCTCTATTATAGAATAACAATGCAAAAATAACTTCCTGATAAGTGAGCAAAAAGCGCATTAAGAAAAGAAAAGAAAAAAAAAAAAAAAGAAGAACACACAAATTAAAAAAATAATGACGACAGAAATACAACTTATTCCTACTCGCTGGACAACTATGGAAGCAACAGAAAATCTTTAAGCATGCATGGTTTCAAATTGGCAAACCTCACCTCTCCACTTCTATGTCTCAAATATAAAAAATGATAGGCACCCATGGAAGCAATAAAAGAGAATAACATAAATTTTTTTGACTAAGGCAATCTTCAAAGGATTGAAGGGCAATCTGCATTTCACAATCTGCACGCAGATCCCATAGGATCAATCAAGTGGATTAAAAATACACCAACTAATTAAAAATGATTTATCATGCAGAAACCTTCCCATTATTGAAGGATCTTCCAAACCAGAATTAACAAGAAACTCCTATGGTGGCCTCATTCCTTGCTCTGGATCGTCTGAGTGCCCCTGCCCCCGCTCCCACTCCCAACCTTACACTCTTCTATAGGGCCCTCACTTCCCTCACTCCCACTTGGTGCAGCTATGGTTCTCCCTAGATTACCAATTAACCAATTATAAGTCAAAACATCATCCCAATAATGCTCGTTGTATAAACATGCTATTCCTCATGATTTCTCATTATATAGCATTCATATGTCAACAATCTAATAGAATTAGCCATTCAGTCTAACATGCATTAATCAGTCACAGAAACACTTGTCAAAATCTCTGTTCAATATTTTAAAAAAAGCCCTGAAAAAGGACTGCAACCATAGGTGATTTATTGTGATATATTGTTCAATATCCCATATTTCCTCTATAAGAAAAGGCAAAATTAAAATAAAACATATGCATATGTATCACTATAATTACATTGTGCAATATATATGCTATAATTATAATTCTTGTTATGTTATGTGTTATTTCCCTATAGGTATTTTAGTGCTTTGAGTAATATTAACATAAATATGATGGAATGAGGGAGAGAACCCTAAGTTACTCTCCTCTTTTGTCTTGGATAATTCTCTCTACTTCTCCTGACATCTTCTACTTCCTTCTTATTCTACTTTTGTATAAATCCCCTAAGCAAAGGTTGTTAAGTGTGTGTTTATTGGTTATTCTGCAACATGAAGCAGGGATAAAGCTGAAGGTAAGGTGTCGTGCCCGACATCATGTCAAACTCCAACACGACACGACACTCGCCGGATACTTCCCAACACTTAAAGACACATATGAAACAAATTACAAGTTTGAATAAAATAACTTAGAATCCAATGATAAAATGAAAACTGTGAATTTATACCTATTCTCCTCCTTTAGACTTTAAAAATTATTATTATTTATTTAAATATTTATATGATATAATAATTATTTATCCTTATATATGACAAATAATAAATATATAAAATTATATATTTTGCATGTGTATCCCATGTGTCGTGTCTTATACTTTTTGAAAATTTGCATGCCCGTGCTTCTTAGAGAACAAGTGTTGTGACCCCTGCACCCACAAGGTATTTGTTAGCATAGATGTTACGTTTCGGGAGTCTAAGTCATTTATTTTTTTTGCTTTGTCTAGAAAATCTCTTCGGAGGAAGATACATAGTTAGGAACAGATGTTGATGCCAAAACTTGGTTATTCATTTGTTGGATAAGGATAATACAAAGACATATTCCAAATGTCAAAAAGATCACACAACTTGTGATCCACCTTGTCAATCATCATCTCCGGCCCTAGTTCCAAAACCTCCAGGTTCAATTGATGATAAACAGTCCACCTCAAGCTATTGTACCTTCCTAGGAGGGAATCCGGTTACTTAGAATAGTAAAAAGTAGGTTGTAGTTGCTAAATCTAGTATAGAAATCGAGTATAAAAGCTAGACTCATGGCATTTGTGAACTTATATGAAGGATTTGGGGTTACATGATTTTAGTCCTACGAAGATGTATTGTGATAACAAACAACGCGATAGAACAAAACATGTGTTTCGAAATTGACAGACACTTCATTAAGGAGAAGTTGAGCAAAGATTTAATTTGTATGCCCTTTGTGAGATTTGAAGATTACCTAGTTGATGTGTTTACTAAAGACTTAGTAATTAAGTTTTCTCATCCTGTTGTGTGTAAGTTGGGCATGAGAGAACTTGAGGGGGTGCGTTATGTTATGTGTTATTTTCTTTATGGGGATTTTTGTCCTTTAAGCACTATTAATATAAATATGATAGAATGAGGGAGAGAACCCTAAGTTACTCTCTTTTCTTTTTACTCATTGTTTTCTCTACTTCTGTTGAAATCTTTTACTTCCTTATTGTTCTTCTTATATGTAAATCTAACTATTTTCAACACACATCAATATGTCAGTTCACAACTTATTCAATATCTGACAACTGCAAAGGTGATGTCAGGGAATAAAAACACCTAAAAAACCAAAGCAAATGAGGCATGGGTGTCAGACTCATCATCTGCTTTATCCACAAACATATAAGAAATGAAAAATAAAAAATAGTGCAGCCAACATAACTTAAAAACAAATTTTAAAGCTCATTTAATTGGTCACGAGCTGGACTAATGGACTATTGGATATAGTACCACAAAAATATTAAAAGCTCAGGAAAATCCCTTGCAAAGTATAAAAAAAAAAAATGGCAGTAAGTAGAACTTTAAAAGTATAAACCCTAAGCATGTTAAATGCAACAAGGGGATTGAAAAGGTACCAGTTTTGCAAATCAGAGCTTTACAAGACAGCTTCCATGTAGAAGGCAGGAAACTCAATGCACAATACACATCAGAGACCAGAATTACACTAAACAAAACATGTTCACTCCTGCTTAGTGTTTACATCAAAATTTTGGGCATGAACTGCGAGAAGGTAAGCCACCAAGGCTGCACCCTGCGCAACTTTCCTTAAAACTCTTTAAATGCAAACTTCAAGCCATCAGCCTAACCTGCTCACTAATCATTGGCTCTTTGGGATACAAAAACCAGAAAACATGGCTGAATTGAAAAAATGTCTAAATTATAGTGGAGACTTGTTTTTCGTAGATTTAAGAAGCAAAAAAGAAAAACAGATCCTTAAAGTAACATTATGTAGAAGCATGTTCTTTCTCCGAAAACCTTGCATCCCATCTGACTAGCTTCAATGCAATTCACTTCACCATCGCTAAATTTGTTTTTCTTCTCAAAAAATAAATCACAACAAAAGTGCTATGTCTACCATGATTAACAAGGCAATACTGTGATTATGCAATTTCTTTCTTGCTTGTCCAAGCAAAAAACAAGAATGGAATAGAAAAAAATGGACCAAAACAAATTCATACATCAATAAGTAAGTCAATAGTACAAATTAAATAAGTCGAAACAACTATGTCTACTACTGTGGGCTTAAAAAAAATCAATTACAGCTGACGCATGAGGATAGCCCTCTTTGAAAAAATGTCCACGTTTTAAGTACAAGAAGTAATTACATGACCTGATTAAAAACCTTAGAACTCTGAACACACCTAGATATTCCTTGAGGCAGGGGTGTAGAAGATTTATTCCCTTGATTTTGCTGGCCATTTGGAAAATTTTGTATTTGAGTCTGGCCGACCTGTTGTTGGGACTGTTGAACTTGTTGCTGCAGCTGCATATTGGGGGATTCTGTAGTTGAAGATTTTGCAGCTGTGGCTTGATTGGCCGCATTTGGACCTTGTGGAAACTGTGGTTTTTCTGTTTGTTGAGGATAATTAGAATTCCGGTTTTGAAAGAACCGGTTAGAGTTGCCATAATTGTAAGAAGTCATCTGCTGAATCTTCTGAAGGACTTCTTCCACAGGAGGGGGAGGTCCAGGCAGTTTCGCATGCCTATAGCGGCAATCAGGACCATTCGGACAAAATCCCAACTTGTACCTGCGACAACAAAACTATAGCATCAGAATCATGTACATGCTCTTACTCGAATGAAGTAAAAAAATTTCTCAAACTAATAAGAAAGCAGTATAAAATCCTCAGGATTGCAACATATGCATAAGCATAACATTTTCTCTCCTTTTTTTTTTTATAATCGGGGATCTAGGTAAACGCAACTAATCTTGAGACCCACGCAAAGCACACCCTTTACATGAGTCAGGCAAATCTTGGGCTACACTGGCGGGCATGGCCCCAAAGGGATTGATAGGTGAATAACAGATAAATCATGATGCTAGGTGAATAAGACTCAAGTTGAATCCAAGATGATCACTCAAAACTAACAACTCAATAAACAAATTAGCAAATCAACTTAAACCAACCAGTAGTTGAGAGAGAGAGAGAGAGAGACAAACCAAGCAATAAGAGAAAGAATGCAACGAGTAAAGAAGTTACGGTTAACAAAGCCTTAGAACACCACATAGGGTGAAGGGCTAAAGTGCCCATTCCTTATTTATTAATAATATCCAGCAAAAACCTATTACCATTGAATATTACTTGAGTAACATGTAGGGTGTAGGGTTATAGAGCCCATTCCTTATGTTGGTGTAAATGACTTCGCTTTTTTACTTTTCCAATAATGCCCTTCCCACACAGTAACTGTCACCCTTTCCACCCAAAAACTGTTAAAATGCCTTTTCTCCTTTATCAAACCATCCAAAACTGGTAATTAGTTTCCCTCAATCGTCAAACTATCTAAAAGGTTTAAATATAAAATGCAAATGTTGTGTTTGCACCCACCGTTAGTTTATTATTAATTTCTGGCAAAAATTGATTCACATAGAACGGAATGAAGTAGCATTGAATAAGAGTGGGAATGGAATATAAGGTTGAATGGAATGCACAATCTCATTCCATTATTTGGTTGCTAACATGGCATGATGTAGGAATAGAATGACGATTCTCATTCTCATGTTTAGTTATGTCTATTAAACTGATAGAATGGAATGAATTTTTTTTATAGAACTAGTAACAACCAAATTAAACACCTGTAATCAATGATAGTGTAGGTGATTGTGGAAGTGGTGCTTGTGGAGTAGGGCCGGCCCTGAGATTTAGAGGCCTAAGGCGAACTTCGGAAATGGGGGCCCCTCTTACATTGAAATTTTTTTTTTATGGATAAAACGATAAGCAACAATTTTTTTATTTGCTTGTAGTCACAAAAAAAATTACTTGCACATATAATCATTAAAATTATAAACAAAACAATTTAATAAAACAAAATTAGGACAAAAAAATTAGAAAAAAATTATTCAATTAAAACTGATAAAGACCTAAGTACAAAAAATTGAGCAAAATTATTTATTTCACTAAAATCTAATAGATAAAGAAGGTAAAAAAAAAATAAAAAAATAGGGCCCATATATTATATGTATTATTTTTCTTAAGCCCAAACACTTTTTTTTTTTAATATATATTTTTATTTTAATAAATATGGGCCAGATTACACTTATAAATAAATATGGGGTAAACCATACATGGACCCAATAAAATATTTTGGGACCCTTTAAATTGATCTTAAAACCAAAAAAAATAAAATATTGAGCCTATAATATTTTACTAAATTTGGGGGCCCTATTTTGGGGCCTAAGGCCCAGTCCTTACTGGCCTTAGGCCAGGGCCGGCCCTGTTGTGGAGGGGGTGCTGGTGGTAGTGATGGGGTGGCAATGCTGGGGGTGGTCGTAGTTGTTGGTGGTAGGGTGAGGGTAGTGGCTATGGTGGTGGTATGAGTTATATATAATAAAATATTTTTATATCACGTGGCTGTTAATGTGTCATTTTCTGTTTAATTTTAAACATAAGTTAACTTTTGGAGTAAATTGGAAAAAACTTGTATCATGTAGGAGCCAAAGTGGTGGGGAGGGAGAGAACTTTAAGGGTCAAAGTGAGAAAATGACCAAACATAAAAAAGGCAAAGTGTAATTTATCCCAAAAAAATAAGAATTTCATGAAAAAATTATAAAATTATCTTCTAATGTTGTAGTTTTTTTCATTAATATCAATATATATATATTTATTTACATTCCACGAAAACAATATTTTCCAGAAGTTTTTCACAATTACTACACAACAAAAAAGACTATTATTTCCAAATCTCAACACAAAATCCAAAGGTTAATCAAATGCATTCTGCTTATCAAATTTTTTTCACAAATCAATATAGAAAACAATCAATTAGAGAACAAGTATGCAATAAAAATGAAGAATGAACCTCGTCTAATAAAGGGTGTTAGGGTTAGGAAGGGGTTATGTGTGAACAGGTGCAAGACAAACTGTGTACGCATATAGGTAGGTTATGCTAGATTGTAGGTGGGTTGGGCTAGATTGTAGGTGAGTTAATAATTTTTAAACCACATATGAACCGACTTGTCAATTTTATCATCTAACCGTCTAACCCAACCCAACCCAACCCACCCCACTAAACCTTCTCAAACTGTGTTAATCAATGTGGATCAACAACACGAATTGATGATTTTTTTATTTTTTATTTTTTTTGCACCCCTCTCTAGTACGCTTTCATTAATTAAAAATGGAACAAATGATGTAAAAGGAGGTAAGAACTTTGTGGTATAATATATTTGCAGGTTGGGAGGATTGCTAATAGAATTGCAGTGGTTTGAGATAAAAGGGTGTTGAAATGTAATGATAGGTTGATGGGAGGATTATGTCTCTTGCCCATTTTCTTCTATGGTTGATGAGTTTGGTTGGATGCTTTCAAGGTGTATGGCCCTTGTTTGGATGATGCTAGGAAAGGGTCATTGGGTGGATTTGAGGGAGGTTCAAGGTAGGTGGGGGAAGCCTCAGTGCATAGAAGATGACTTATAGTTAGTTTAATTCCCAATTTAGCCACATGGATGCACTCGTATTTCTTCAATTGACTTTATAGAGTGGGTGTTTGGGAAGTTAATTTTTTTGTAGGTTTTTTTAGTTGTAGGATATTATTGGAGAAATTTTTTTTTGTATTTGGGAAGAAAGTTGGGTTTTCTTGTGGTTGAATGTGATGTTTGTGAGAGAAAAAGTAAAATGATTATGTGGTTTGATATGATATTTTGTTTGAATTTATTTTTTTTGGTTTTGTAACCAATTTGTCTTTTAGTGGAAAAAAAAAAAAAAAAAATCCTTCCCAAACACCCCCAGAATACTATTGATATGATTAACTTGCTGTTGACAGAAGTGAGACTTGCTTAAGAGGAATAGCAGAGAAAGTCCTCCCTTCTCGAGGATCAACAGATTCTTGGTGTCTTCAGAATGGGAGGAACATTTCTTTTCACTTTGTCCATTGGCCCTTCCTCGACTAGTGCTAGATTATGCACCTTTTTTGTTGGATTGTGGGGGGATATCTTTAAACCAATCCTAAATATGAACCATAAAAGAAAAGACCTATTGAACCGATCATAGGAAATACCAATTTCAGTACCTATTAGCCAAAGAGGAATCCTTCCAGTAGAGTGAATGGATCAATTGATAAAGTAAAGAATTGGTAAGATCTTAGATATCCTAGATTTGTTCTTGTTATGAATAACGAAGCTTATCTGAAGGCCTAGCTAGAACAAAAGGGACGAGTTCCCCTCCATACCCCCTCTTGTGGGCTCCAATCTAGACCCACATCGATGATCCGAACCGTCTACCTCGTAGGCCTCGCAATAAAAGTTATCTATGCAAAAAATTAGTTTTATTTTATCAGACAACTATAAACATGTGAATAAATTGTATTTTGTTTTATAAAATGGATGGCTTAAGTTACAATCATATTTGTCATTCATTTTATAAAACAAAATGTGATTTGTTCTTATATTTATAGATGTCTAATGAAGCTAAAAAATGATCTTTATTGCGGGACTTACTAGATAGAAGGTTTGGATTATCGATGCAGGTCCGAATTGTGGCCCACAAGAGGGATCTGGAGGGGTATGAAGAGATGAAAGTATGAAATGGAGCTCATCCCAAAACAAGAGAGTGTTTGGTAACTTAGCTTTCCAAAAGGCCAGTGTTGCGCATAATAAAGCAGATTGATGGTAAAGAAGTTGAATACGCATAAATGAAAATGAGGGACTTCTTAAAGATACTTAAGAAGAGTTAGGCCGCATTATTCTTGTAGAAGAAATAAGTTGGAGAGAGAAAGTCAGGTCCCTCTAGCTCAAGGGTATCGAAACACAAAATTCTTCAGCAGCCAGTTAATGCTCACAAAAAATCTAAACACATTGGGAGTAAAGTGACTAACTAAGGCATTGTTTGGGAACAAACTATTTTAGTAATTTTTTTGATTTTTTACGAAAAGATGTGTAGAAAAGTAGATAGAGTAATGTGACAACTTATAGTGACTTTTTAGCTTTTTGGCTAAAATATAAGGTTGCCAAACGAGGCCTGGAGCTTTTGAAACTAAAAAAGAAGAGGCCTTTCAGAGGGGCATTGTCAGCTTTTATGAGTCTTTACAAGTAACCGCAGGAAAGTAGGCCTATGTTCAATAGATTGCATTTTTCTTCCATTTTCTATGAAGCTTGGACCTGGCTCGAAAAGCCCTTTTTGGCTGAAGAGGTCATGGAAGCTCTGAAGAAATGAAATAGGTACAAACTGCCTGACCCATATGGTAAGACAATGGCTTTTATTCGGTCAGTTGGGGCAGTGGTCAAACATAGTCTTACATGGATTCAGGTAGTCCAATTCATCCAATTCCTGTATCCAAGGACTCAAGGAAACAACAAAAATTCATTTCATATTAATATTTATTTTATTTTCTAGGTAAAATGGTATCGGTGTCGTACAGCATTTTATGAATGTTCTTGCCAAGAAGAGATGCTTCAATATTAGAATGCATCACACTATTGATGACCTTGGAATCATCTGCAATAAACGATCTTTTGATCTTCTTGCAAAAACAGTGCTCTTCAATGGTTCTTTATGCCACTTCTACCTCTGGAAGCTTTGCCTTTGTGGTTAGTGTACACAATTTTATTCATCAAATCCATGGGCTTATTAGACTGGATTTAAAACCCACTTGTAATTTTCTCATTCAAACAACCCAGATTTCCTAAAATTAACTACAAAAAAAATCAAAGCAATTCACAAAAGACCCAGATTTCAAATCAGCACTATCCTAAAATTAACTAGCAAAATCGAAGAAATTCACAACCTAAAAAAACCTATACTTTTCTTCTTCTTCTTCTTCTTCTTCTTCTTCTTCTTCTTCTTCTTCTTCTCAATCACAACAAATGTCATATCAAATCAAACACATCAATCAATTATCAATTAACCAAAAAAAACAAAAGATCAAAAAGAGAAAAACATACATATTGCACTCCTTGATATCCTCATTGGTGTGCTTGTACACACAATCCTGCTCTCGGCACTCTCCATAAAGCCGAAAGAACCGGCACACCGGCATCCGAGACTTGTCATACTGGTGCAGGAACCCGCAGGCGTCGCCCTTCATACAAAGGCTCCGAAGCCAGTGCCGGCACACCGTCTGCCGGAAGCTCCGCCTTCCCGCTGGGTTTCCCTGCGGTGGTTCTGCGGCGGCGGGAGGCGCGGCGGCGTTGTTGGATGCGCCACCGCCGGCTGCGGCGTCGGATTGGACTACCGGTACGGATGCGGTGGGGTTAGCTGGACCTACATCGAGGCCGCCCTCGAAATCGAAGCTCAGACCTCCTTCTCCGTCGTCCATCAATATAGGTCTGTGTTCTATATGATGTGTGTGTATATATATATATATATATATAGAGAGAGAGAGAGAGAGAGAGAGAGTATTAGACCTGAGGAGGAAGAAAGAGGAGAGGTTTTAAGGGGAAAGGGCAGAGACAGAGGCGTTTGGACGCAGGATTTGGTAACACATGAGAATTGGAATTGGTTAATAAAAAAAGGATAATGATTTGTCCCTAAAAAAACCTTCTTAATCTCCTAAATTTCTAAAACGACGTCATTTTGATTTTTTTTTTTTTGCCTTAGTTTGAAATTTAGGGGGATTAGGGGGCTAAAAATTAAAAAAATGTAGCACAGCCCATAAAAAAAAAGGGGATTTGGTCATAGCTCCCTTACTATTTAATTTGTCTTTTAAAATGACAAGAATTATATAAGTACTTTCAAAATCTCCTGATATTTTAAAACTTATTTCTTTTATTATATTACCCTCATATCTATCAGCTCCCCTATTAAGCCATCTTCACTATGTATTTCAGAGTAAAATTTTACTCTGTATGAAAGTAAAATTTTACACTCTGAAATTAAAGTAAAATTTTACTCTGTATGAAAGTAAAATTTTACACTCTGAAATTAAAGTAAAATTTTACTCTGTATAAAAGTAAAATTTTACTCTGAATGAGAGTAAAATTTTACACTTTGAAACTAAAAGTAAAATTTTACTCTGAAAAATAAGTAAATTGTGAGACTCTAAAGCTAAAAGTAAAATTTTACTGGTTCTATCAAATGAAAAAAACAGAGCAATAAAACCAGAGTAAAATTTTACTCTGATTCTATCAAATGAAATTTGATGTTTACTCTGAAAAATCGATGGAACTTTGAGCTTTGAGCTTTGAATCAGGCCTATAATCCTTGAATCAATCGATGTTTACTCTGAAAAACATTGAATCAGGCCTATAATCCTTGAATCAGACCTATAATCTGAAAATTTCAGAGAAATTTCAATTTTTCATACCCCGGTTCTTCAGATTTTTCAGATTTTTGAAACTTTGAGCTTTCAAAAATTTTGGATTTTTCATACACACAGATTTTTCAGATTTTACTTTAAATCTTTGAGCTTTTGAGTTCGAATCAAATGATCACCGAGACCGATCTATGCAATCATTCAAATCTCCGATCTTAAATATTCAAAACATACATATATATAGATATATATATATATATATAGATTAGAGATCGGAATATGTAGATATATATTCGAATTCAAATCTCAAAACACATATATATTCGAATTCAAATCTCAAAACACATATATATTCGAATTCAAATCTCAAAAAAAAAAAAAAAAAAAAAAACACACACACACACATATACATATATATGTATCAGTGCGATTTGCAAGTTCTCCACAGCTCCGGCCATGGAGGAAGCTAGGGTTAGAAGAGAGAGACAAGAGAGAAGATGAACAGTTGAAGGAGAGTTGAACGAGGAGAGTTGAGAAGATGCAGAGAGAGATCGTCGGAGCTTAGAAATGACGACTAGCGGCGATGGACGCATCGGAAGAAAAGTTCTCCACAGCTCCGACCATGGAGGAAGCTAGGGTTAGAAGAGAGAGACTAGAGAGAAGATGAACAGTTGAAGGAGATCTGTGAGGGTATGATAGTCTGATAAAATATTTAAATAATAAATTTTGTTCTTTATGCAATACATTATAATTATGAGGGGGTTTAGAAAGTATAATTTTTTTCTTAGTCCTTCTAACAATGAAAAGAAGGTAAAGGGGGTTTATAGCCAAATTTTCTATAAAAGAAAATCGATCACGATCACTCAGATTACTTGATGAATCACTTAGTCATTTTGTAGTCAGGACTATTAGGGGTTGTTTGGGATGATCTAAATAAATATATATTTTTTTATTTTTTTATGAAAGAATGTGCAAAAAAATAGAGAGATAATATGATAAAAAAAAGATAAAAAGATGGATTATATTGGGATTGCCAAACTTAGGCTTAGTCTTTTTGATGAATAATTGGTTAGATGACCGAACAGACGGCTGGTAAGAGAAAATTCAAGTCAAGCTTAAAATCGAGATATGTAATATTGCTTAATAAAATAATATTGACAATTTAAAATAAATAAGAATAAAAAAATAATAATAAAATAAATATTATAATATATAGTTTAAGTAGAGTTTTTTTATTTTAAATATCTGTCATGCTCATTTCTTTGTATAATTTTTTATTTTTAAAATAAAAAATATTATCACATGGCACGAAGAGAATAAAATTTTACTAATTATATATAAATATAATATAATAAATAAGTATATAGAATAGATATAAATAAATAATAGTTTATAAAATAAAAAATTATAAAATTTTGTAAAAAAAAAAAATCTCAAATCATATTTTTATTCATTTATTGTTTACTCATTTCCTTCCGTCACTGCCTACAACCAATCGCCACAGCTGGCAACTCCCTGCAAACACCGCCACCGGCCAACATATTCAGTGAGTGCCCCACCGTCAACTAGGAAAATCCACTCTGATAACTATCCTTCTAGGACACCTCATTCGCTTACACTGTGTTTGGTTGGGGGATTTGAGAAGGAATTTGGAAAGAAAAAGAGAAAATGTGCGTGAAATTAGGTGAAATATAAGTATGTTTTATTCATATTTCACCTATCTTTTATATTTTCCTTTCCAAATCTCTCATCAAATCTCTCAACCAAACACAGCATTAATATATCAAACATTTATCAAATGTTAAAGAGAATAGTTTTGAAGTGAATTGTAAAAATAGACCATTCAATTTCCTTTGATGTTATGTTTGATTTTAATCGATATATGTAATTTGCAAATAACTGTAGGTATTCATTTACCTGTAAGTTCAACGTGATCTTTTTATTGAGGAGATTATTCAACATCAAATTTTAAAAAATATATAGGAAGAAAAAAAAATACTTATGAGGCTAATTTTAATTATTTTTTTATTATTATAAGATTAAGAGATAAGAAAGGGGATCAAAAAGTCAAATCTCAAGACTTAACCTTTCACAATGTGAGGTTTTAATGATCTCAGACAAAGTGATGGACCTTGTTGAACTTATGAATTGAATCGGAGGATGAAATTATAATTTGATTTAGGAGGATGGATTGAGAAAATTAGAATTTCATAAAGAGTAAACAAAATCAATGATATCAATGAAATAATTGGAGGTGTTTGGGCCATCGCAATGTAAAAGTCAATCTGATAATTGTAACATTTATTTATTTATTTTCTTCTTAGATCAAACCGTTAAGGGAAGAAAGTTCATTTGCAGCACAACGTTAGAGTGGCAGTACAACCTCTTGTACACCACCTTCAAAACTTAATCCTAACTTGCATTGCATAATTTTCACATAATATTGAAAGCATTTACATGTGATGTATGCAAATTGTTAGTTGTGATTGAATTGTGGACTTTGATCAAATTAATTTTCAGATGGTCAATTTTACGAGAATCCATTGGTTGGGGGTCTTTGGAAGTACATTTCAAAAGTTACATAAACTATAAATATATAAAAAAAAATTATTATTCCCCATCTTGTTAAGAGTAATTGAGATTTCGTTTGACAACATCACGTTTTAGCCCAAAAGTCAAAAGGTCAATAAAAAAATAAAAAAGTCAACAACTTATACCAAAAAATCAAAAATTTCATTTTTTCTCTACTTTTTGCACATCTTTTCGTAAAAAATCAAAAAATCATCACAAACATACTAGTTTTTTTTACATCATATTTTAACTAAAAAGTAAAAAATTACTAAAAAAATCTGTTCCCAAACGAAATTTGACTAAAATAAAAAACAACAATGTTACATCTACCCATAGTTTTAAAAAGCATAGCAGATTCATGAACGGTTTTGGCGGTTACCGCCACACGAATTAAATTTTCAGAACCTCAGAATGTGAGTTTTGGGGTTTTGGCGGTTACCGCGTCACCGCCACCTTTGACAAAGCGGTTGCATTTGAGGTTGCTCGAATCATTCAAATTTGTGTATGTCAGTTATTCGGTTGATCATCTGAAAGGTCATTCGGGAGGCTTTTCAAGCCAATATTGGTTGACACACCGGTTGACAAAGGTGATAGCCGTGATTGACAAGAGTGATGCCGGTTATCCGAGAGGTGGTCCGGCCGGTCATCCGATTGACATAATTTGGGCAAGTCCAAATTCAGTGCGTCGATCATTTTTCAATAAAAAATATACATGTTAGCTAAATAAATGCTATTTACCATGACAAATTAGCAATGTAACTTAAAAAAAAAACAAAACAAAATGGTACCTGAAATCCAAAGCACAGACATTTTCAACCAATCACATCACATTAGCAATGAAAAAAAACATATGTTTATTAAAACAATATACAACACTCACATTAGGGATTTGTGCTAATTCATGCAAGAAAACAGTTAGCTGTAATCTAGTTTTTACTTAGTACGTCAAGATGTTTGATCACAGTGAAGAAATCCAGTGAATAAATCAGGGTGAAAGTCCAAGTTCACCAGTCTAGACCCAACTCTCTTGAAAGGAAAAGTTTGTCAACGTACAGGATGACTGGAGTAGACGCAGCAATGTAGTTTTGCATCTGAATCCGAGCCGAGGTCTCTGAAAGTCACAAAACAAAAGTCAAAACAAAATGTAAGCATAATTTAAAGCAAAGCAATCATTTCTTTGATCTTTAGAAAATGAAACGGAGTCAATCCAAACAACTCGAGTCCTAGTTAGTAAAATTTTAAAAGTTCAAGCAGTATAATTTCAAATTTAGTTAAAACGTGAGGTAAAATTTGTCAACCCGAATTAAATTTGGTCAGTGTGTGGGTAGAGAAACTCACATTCTGAGTAACCTGAATACAATGCAACCACAAACCAAATTCCTAGTGTCACGTACCGACTCATTGGGGATACGAGTTCTACACCCAGCACCTTACAAACACATTAGTTAGTTTGTGAGCAGTAAGGCATGCAGGATAGATCCTATCGCATCTCTTGGATTGGGTTTCTCGGGAGGATGGCAAGTGCTCAGTCCGTGACACTAGGCACTTTCAAACCCCAAAACCAAACCAGTGTTGTAGTAGCCCAACCCAAACCACCCAAAGGCAGGATCAGGCCAGACCAATTCAGTTCAGAAATTACATTGCAACCCAGATGAATTGCAACCCAGATGAAATACAGGTTCTGGTTCAGAGTCTTGTTAGATCTGGGTTAGGATTCCACGATCCTATAAGATCCAACTACTAGGATCAAATGATCCTACTATAAAGGATTGTCTACAAGATCTGGATTTATTTTGCTCACTTGATTGGGACACAAGGCTTAGTTTGGTTTGATCCTGAGATCCAGATTGGGATTCTGATAATCATGGTTCAAACACATCACCGAGTTAACATGTTCCAAAGAACTTGTTGATATATTTAATTATGGAAACAAAGGCATCAGTTGGCCATCCACTCACCATCTTCATTGAGCTTCTTCAATAGCTGTGCCTTGGTAGGAAGGGCATACATCCCAGCAGCAACAGCTTTCCTAATAGCCCATCCATGGTGTGGAGCAAATACTTGTGCATAGGCTGTTGAAGCTGGATCCTTCAACGAATTTCCACTGTCAAAAGAATATTCAAGAGTTACATATACCATTGATATGAACTAGCAAGGATCTGCAACCCATACTAAATATAGTTGTATGGAAAAGGGGCAAGTGTGCTGCTTATACTGAAAGTGGCACCACACAATAATGCTATGCAAATGGAGAGGAGATTATGGCAAAAGCAAGTTTGTGAAAACAAATAAGAGATGTGTACACAGCTATATATGCTAGATTTCTATTAATATGACATGCTATAATTTCTTGTACAAGAAAAGGCATTAGACCCACCATCAGATGGATCACACTTGGGAGAAGCCAAAGCAAAAGACCAGAATAGATGACTTGTCCCTTACTATCATTAATGTTTCCAAACAAAAGCTCCAGGAATTATCTTGCTTATAATTAGAAACTTTTTCATTGTCATCCGTGATTAAGTTCATGATAAGAGAAAAAAGGGGCAAAAAATAATTATTTTACGGAGTATATGTCATGCAGTCCATAAGAAAAAATAAAAACAAAAATAATTAAAAAGGCATTCAAGCTTGAAAATTTGTTACTTTCAAGCAAAACTCATTTGGAATCAACTAAAATTAAAACCATATATAAATAAGTTAGGGGGATTTTGCTAATTTCAAAATTTTCTAAACACGGGTTGTAAGACATCATACGGGCGAACTTATGCAATTTGGTTTTTATATACAGGTAGCATCTAGGTTTTTTGGAAGCCGAAAAGTTTTAGACTTTCATGCTCTCTTTGGATCTTGGATTTGTAGAGGGGAAAAAAAGGGGGAATGGGTTTGTGAAAATAATTTAGCTTCTATTTCATTCGTGTTTCCCTTTCACTTTCTTTTCCCTTTGCATATCTAAAATCCAAACATACATCACATCCTATTAATAGTAGGACTTCTCAAATGTCCATATAAAGCATGCTTCTAATTCAACAAAGTTGATTTTGAGTTGAAGCTTTTGAAGCCCTCTTGTGCATTGCATTGATCAATTCCCCCCCTACGTGATGCCTTCAGAAATCTGGGTGTGATGCCTACGCCTAACATCCTAATTCTATGAGTACTTTTTTTTGGCCTCTAGGACCACAAAACCACATCTGCATTAGCCCTTATTCAACACTCAAATATCATAGTTCTTCAACCCTGGCACCCTAACTTGCAAAAGATTATAAAACCAGCAAAGGGCCATTCATGGGTACTGCTCACATAAACCAGAACCACCCCAGGCCCCAAAATCTTCTCCTTTTGCTTACTCTTTTATTACTCCATATAAGGCCAAATATCATCTATATTTATAAAATAAAAATCAACTAAAAGAGCTCAAAACCCTACTTTTCTACTATACATCAAAGTTGGGTTCACTATTTGTAGAAGAGTAATACTGGCGGTTGTCTACATCAGCATGCATTGGACCTTCCCTAACAAAAGTTATGGTTCAATTTGAGTGTTTTTTTTTTTTTGGAGATAGTTTTTGGAATCTATGTTGCTAGGACGATTTTCTTATATTTAATTAGAGGTCATTGGTAGTTTGGTAACTTCCAGATTGATCAGACATGGGCTCCAATATGAGTCCTTCGGTCATATTATGTATTAATTTAGGTTATATGGCCATTTATAGGTCATATATTTTTATTTATTTATTTTTAAATATACAAAACTCTATCAACACAACAAAGTCATGCAAATCAAGAAACCTGATAATTTGAAAACTGAGCCAAGTTCAACTCTTCTTTGTCTACAAACTCCACACACGTCTTACTTAGAATGACATTATCCACAAGCTTTTCACAATCTTTTCCCACCACAAAGCATATGTGAATGTGGGTACAATATTTTGAGTTTCCTAGCACTTTCCTACATCAGTCCTAGTTGCAAAACAAATGATACTAGTCAACCTTGCATTTTTTTAGTCTAGGTTTAACTACCATGTCATCTCTACAGGTATCTAAAATAGGCACAACTTGTTCCATTGCAGAGGAAAATCATCCATGTCACTGATAAAAACAGTTGGACAAGGTTTAGGTTATGTTTAGTTGATACCCATGAGCTTGGCTACTGTTTCGATGAGTTATAAAAATAATAAACAAGAGAACGCCTATTTAAAAGTTTATAACATAAAATAAAAAATGAAAAAGTGGTAGTGGAAGAAAAAAAAAAGAAAAATAAAAAACAATGCATAAACAGTGGATTTCCATATATAACTTATAATTATAACTACTTATTAACAATATGTGTGCAAAAGTCATCCACATACCACAACTTAGTGGTCTAACAACATACAAAATATAGTTCAACAACTAATTCTATACAACACAAAACTAAGGGATTGATTTCTAATTAGACTTTGTTTAGGTTCCAACTATACAGACTTCACGCCAAAGCCATGCCCATGTCGGTAGTCAAAGCAGAACCGAGTCCATCATCCAATGGCTCATATCCTCTTCCATATGCTCTTACAGTTCAGCAGCTCCTATATCGTCACCTTTTTAAGATAAGCATGTCCTGCTTTATCTAGACCATGTTTTCTCTCATAACGTCTTATTCTCTTGCGACCTTGATTCATGTTCCTTCAGGCTTTCCTTTAGTGCATGTAATAGAAATCTAACTTCATCCTCACAATTGCACTTTTGGGCCTTTAAATATCCCAAACATCTTAGCCTACCTTTTTACATCTTGCCCCCAATTAAGCTACATCATTCATCTCACAACTGTGCATGTTTTTGGCTTTAGCTTTCCCATGTTGCTGGTTGCTCAGCACTCCATATCATAATTCATGATCAGCCTTGCCTAATACCCCCTAATTTCATCAATCATAAAAGCATCTCTAGATGATCATTTATCAATTCTAACATCCTCTTTCATCTTTCCCTCATAAGAATAGTCCAACCAAGTAATCAAAACAGCCAAATTTGGGAGGTCCAATTGATGAATCTGATTTCAGACCAGAAACCAGCACATCCATTTCCAAGCTAGTGTCAAATATCTAGAGTTAAATCCATATACAATCCAACATTTATAGATATTACTTCAAGGCATTCTAGTTTGAGGGGAAAAGAAAAAATGGATTACCAAGTCCAAACTTGGAACCAACCAAACCCTTAGATAGTATGACGTGTAACAAACATGAAATTAAATCATCATTTCTAAAGATTATTAAATAGAAAAAGTTCAATGAACATACTCTGTAACTATAATCTGCTCAAACAATACCCTAACCATGTCCAACCCACGCTTGACTCTCAAAAGGTTCCTCGTATGACTCCCACCTTTCCTCACACAATTCGCCTCCATATCACGATCGATCATCATCTGCAAAGTCCCAATTGACTTTGACGTCTCACAAAGATCATGAACCTGTTCAATCAACCCATCAATCAAAGTCATCAAACCACATACACACAAAGCAAAAACACAATTACATACGCAAACATCTTTTATATATATATTAATTTCATTTTTTTTATCTCCTAATCTATCATCAAATTTTTTTTTTTTTTTTTCCAACCAAAAACTATCAATTTCGTCAATTTAGTTTTCAATTTATATGGTCCAATTGTAGACAGCCCGTCCAAATCAATAACAAGTAAGAGCCTAAACTAATCAGTAAAAGGGTAATTTTACAATCTGAACAACCTAAATTATAACATCAAACACCCATCTTCTTATTTACACTGTGTTAGACATCTTACATCCTACAACCAAATACTCACATTCTTCTCCATCCATCCCTCAATTGTGTGTTTGATTGTCTGATTTAAGTTGATCAAATTTTGAAATGACCTTTTTGCTATCAAATTAGTCTTTAACTCTTACTGATTTAAATTAACTGTCTTGAATTCCACATATGAACTGAAATCATAAAATTTAGGACTAAATAGATGAAATTCAAAGTTAAAAAACGATGATAGTTTACTCCATAAAAGTGAAATTAGCCCTATATAACAATATGGACAACCTAAATCATACCATCAAACACCCATGTTCTTATTTAGACTGTGTTAGATAGACAGACAACTAAAATCCTACAACCAAAATACTCATTTTATTCTTCTCCATCCCTCAATTGAGTGTTTGATTGTATGATTTAAGTTGTTCAAATTTTGAAATGACCTTTTCCCTTATCAAATTATGCTTTAACTCTTACTAATTTGAATTAACTGTCTTCAATTGGATCATATGAACTGAAATTAAAATAAAAATAAAAATGTCAATTGACAATTCAACCCAATTCTGAAATTCTTCTTCTCCATCCCTCGATTGAGTGTTTGATTGTATGTTCAAGTATTGAAATTGAAATGACCTTTTTGCTTATCAAATTAGGCTTTTTAACTCTTAGTGATTTGAATAAACTGTCTTAGGAGTAATAAATAGACGAAATGAAATGGGAAAAAAATGATGATGGTTTACGCGATAAAAGTGAAAACCTTGGAGACGTAGTCCATTTCGGCGAACTTGAAGGCGATGCCAAGGCAGCCGAAGAGAGGGGAGACGAGAGAGCAGGCGTGAGAGAAAGGGCCGACTTCGAGTTGGGCATCTGGTGTTTCTGAATTCAACGTGTTGGCGAGGTCTTTGAACGCCTCTGCTATCTTTTTCAGAGGCTTTTGATCATCGTCAACACTGTTCGCCATTCAAGCTCTCTCTCTCTCTCTGTGATCAAAGTTGTTGGAGGGGAGAGAGAGAGAGAGATGCTTTGATTGCTTATTTTATGCCCCCTCCAGAAGGCAAACGGGGACCACTTTTGATGAAGTCGAATCGGATCCCCCCAACGATAACCGTTATGCCTTTTCCCTTCATGCCGTTTTCTTTTTCTTTCTTGTCATTTTACTTTCTTTTTTTCTCCGCTATTTTGTAATATGGGTGGAACACTAGTGTCTTGGTTTGAGTTTTTTTAGATAAAACTTTGGTAGTAATTGAGTTTTTGTTTTTCGTTTTTTTTAAAATATTTTTTTAAAAATTTTTTTTTAGATACATCTTATTTAGATATATTTAAAAAGTAAAAAATTTGTGAAAAAATTAATAAATACATAAAAATATAAAAAATGTACTAAATTTTTGTATTTTTTAAAAAAATATTTTTGATATTTAGTGAATTTTTAAAAGGTTTTTTCATATAATATTTTGAACACTTCAAAATTAAAATTAAGACTCATATAATATTTTGAAAATATTCTAATAATCCCGTGTTACAAGATTTTTGACTCTTCAGATTTTGAAGATTTTCCACCAAAAGACCCGCCTTGAAGAATCACTCCATAGGACAACATCAACAATTGGTATTCCAGTAGAAGAAGACAAAATCCGTAGAAGATAAGGCTTCCCTTCAATTATCAAAAAAATGCACGTCAAGAAAAGACAAAAGATTCTGTAGATATTTGTGTCTGTAATTATTTGAGTTTGTTAGTGATAAAGATTTTCCTTCACTCACTACTTTAATCGAGCAGATGACCCCCACCTTGCTCCATTAAAGAAAAGTTGTGAAAATCTTTACACGTATCTTGTAATAAATTATAATGTCAAAGTTTTGTCTAAAAATGAGGATTAAATGATGTGCAATGGGGCCCAAAATAGTACCCGGCATCATTATCCAAACCCTATATTTGTTTTTATCTGTGTAGAAAAATCATCAAAAAGAGACATATAATTGTATACATATAGGCTTGTCTTTATTAGGTGTTGAAAAAGCCTAAGCCTAGGCTTGAATAGGTTTTGAATTTAGGAAAAATTTAGACGTAGGATAGGTTTGGAGTTTTTTTGTTTTTATCTCCTTTTTGAGTTGTATAAATTGACATACATGCCAACGAAAGAGGCAGAATGAAAAATTTCCATTCACTCTGGTTTGTAAAAAATTTCCAACCCCTCTCAAAAAACCTCTAAGTGTACTAAGTCTTTCAGAATTTCAAAGTCTGTAATATAATCTTTGTAAGTATATTTCTTATTAATATGAAGTGTGAGTAGTTTCTCTTTTTTCTTAAATATTTCAAAAGGATAACTCTTCTGTTCTAAAAATTTATTTTCTTTTTGGAAAAACTAAGTTTATGGAATACTTATTTGCTTATTGATATTACATGCTTTGCACCTTCATAGTATCTATTATTTTCTATTTTATTACTAAGTGACCTTAGCTGAAGAGCCCGTGTGAGTCGTGGTTAAACGTTGAAGGGCAAATTGTAGGCAGAAAGGGAAAGGTAAAAATTAAAAAATAAAAATATACTATGTTGAACGAGGCTTAGTTTCAAGGTGGGAGTACATGTAATAAAAACAAACATTGCCTAAAAATAGTTTTGCCAAAGAAAAAGAATTTTAGAATAAAATAAGAACAACCTGAGTAGAAATATTAAGGAAATATTGTTCATAAAAGAATTTAAAAAATCAAAATTGTATGCCTGTAGATGAAGAACTTACGACTAAAATTAAAATTAATACTGAACTTATACAAGAATTAGAAGATCAAAAATTAAGATATCAGTTTCTCTTATCATTAGCCTCTGGCAGATCCCTAGAAAATTACAGTTTAAGAATTTCTCAAATAAATAGACAGTTAACTGTAAAACAAGAAGCCTTAAAGCTAGTCATACAACAGCTTGAAGACCTATTAGCATAACTGTAGAGTTAATTAGATAATTCTCAGCCCAATTTCAAAATAGTGGTAGACCACTAACTCATCACCCCCAAAAATTTGGTATCAGAGCAGTGTTCGGTTTTAGGACAGTTTAAGTTAGTTTATGCATTTTGCTTATGGTAATAGAGTAGTTTTTATTTTTTGACATTTTAGTTATAAATTTCATATTATAGTAGCTTGTAATAATTTTAAAGTAAGAGTTAATTTTGTGTATGAAAAGAGTAGAATATTTAGATTTAGAACTCAGCAATTATAATCATCGTCTTAGCATAGATAAAAATAAATTTTGTTGTAATTTTGAAGGTACTTTTACACATCAGTTCCATAGTGAACATAATTTTCAGCTAAATAGTATTATAGATCATCAGATTAATTTTGCAAAAAATATTAAAAAGGACATAGATAAAATTAGTAATCTTTTTATTTCATCTATAAATCATCTCCGTAATAATCGTAGTATAATTAAAGATCAAGATAAAAAATTAGATTATATTCAAGACCAGTGTAGTTCAATTTTACAAAAACGAATAGATTTAAATTTAGAAAAATTTCGCACGACGCTAGAAATAGGAACTTTAATTTCAGCTATAAATACTAGCAGCTCAAAACAAATAGAGTTAGAATTCAACCAACTAATAGAACAAACTCGTAGCCAGATAAATCAAATAGCTAAACAAATAGAACAAATCAACCAAATTCAAGATAATTTAAAATAGAAATTAGAAATTTTAGAACAACTAATAAGATCTTAGTTTATGAGTAATGATAAAAAGGCTAATAGAGATTACCAAATTATTTTAAAACAAACAGAAGATTTTCATAATAACCCAGAAGGAATTAGTAGCTATCAAGGAATAAATCAGTTAGATAAAATATCAGTGAGACAAAATAATATAAAAATTTTATTTCTAATTAGATTGTGTGAAAAATTTGAATATCTATCAGAACAACTACACAACTTAGAAAATCGTTTAGCTTCTCTAGAAAGAATAATACTTCAAAAAGGAAAAGGAGTAGAAGGACAAACCGACAAACCCCAATCTCAGATAAACGAAGAAGATATAGCTAGATATTTCGAAAAGCTTAAATTACCAAAGAAATCTGCCTGTAGAACTTACAGAAAATAAAAATGTTTAAGCAGCTAATAAAAGGAAGTAGTAGTAAAAAGCGTAATGAGGATGAAGATGTTAACATGGAAGAATTTATAGATGTAGAACAACAGATAGAAAAATTTAAAAAAGAAAAGTTAGAATTAATTTCAGCTAAATATGTATATAAGTTAGGAAAAATTCATAAAAAACAATATCTATTTAAACACTATGGTGAACAAATGATTACTGTAACTCATGAAGATGAAAAAATAGAGCTAAATTTAATAGAAAGAAAAAGCTATAAATATGCAATAAATGAATACCTTAAAATGACTCATTTAGGATTAGTTGTGGTAGGAATTAAAGTCTTAACTAGAGAAAATTTAAGAACTAAAGTTTTTATATGTCTTTATGATGATAGATTTAATGATGTAGGACAAAGTATTTTAGGCAGCTATGAATTAGATATGAATTCAAAAGGAGGAATAGTTTATTTTATGCCAGATTTCTTACTACCAACCTCGACCTTTCATAAAAAGATAAAAATAGGAATAAAAAGTAGGGAATACAAAATGAAAAAAAGAGAAAAGAATCTATTAGTTTGCACAAAATTTTTAGGCTTAGCAGTCTCAGAAAGTAATACTCACTATAGACTTACAAATGATCAGATAGTTAAGTTATTGGGAGCAAAAGGAATAAAAGCACTACCAGCTAAAAAATTTAATTCTGAAGATAATGCAGCATTAGATTTGAATTTAGGATATTTTCTAGGACAAAAGAGATTAGCCCCTCAAGATAATTTATTATATCAAAGAGTAGATGGAAATTATGCAGTAAGATTCACTCAATATACATATGTAACACCAGAAAAATCTGAGGATGATGAATTTAGTAGTATAGATAGGAAGAAAATCAAGATAATCGAGTGAAATAAATCGCCTTTATGTGATGACAGAAGAGAAAACAATATCACAAAATAAAATATATAATATTGATGAGATAGATTTAGAGAATTTCACCCTAACTGATATGAATAAAATATTAGATACTAGATATTATGAATACTTAGCTAGAGGAGATACCCATGATGAAGCAGTGTCATTTTTAGATCAAGAATTCCATACAGAATATGTAGATGATATCATAGAAGATAAAATACATCCTAGCAAAATATTTAAAATACTAAAACAATCCAACTTAGTAGATACTTTTTACATGAACACAGAAAGCACCGAAACCAGTAACCCACAACCAACTGTAGAAGATCCCGTAGAACCAATTCATTATGCAGTAGGAAGAAAAAGACCATTAAGCTAGTTCAGGACGCAGTAAAGCAGACCCAAATAAAAGCTATAGGTTTCATAGAAAGCGTAGACAACCAGATATGAGTATACAATTACAGCCAGTTAATAATCAAGGAACCTTTTTAGACTTAGCCAGATTCGGCCCTCAAATATGACAGGAAGTGATAGAAAAATGGGAAAAATATGCGGTAAAGGCATGGATGAGTAATCCCTTTGAATCAACAGATATGTGGGAATATATGGAGACACTTTTAGGAGATTCAGCTTATAATATTTATTTAACTTTTAAAGGAAAATGTGAAGAAACAATTAAATAGTTTAAAGAATTAGGGGATAACCCATAGAATTTTACTGGTTTTATAAAAGAAATACTTATAGGATATGACCCTTCTAGAAGAAATGATTCCGCTCAAAGCATAGCATTAACTGAGTTAGATTAGATAACTTTTAGGAAGTTGGAAATATATTGTACCTTTTAGTAAAGAATACTTAGCCATAGCAGCTAGAACTGAAAAAAGTTTTGATAAAGAAATAGGAAATAAATATTTTAGAAAACTACCTGGAGAGCTAGGAAGAGAGATAGAAAATAAATGGTCAGTGTACGGGAAAGAATTTCACCTTCTCGTATAATCCTGTTGATCAAGTCTGCGTTCCTCAATACGTCGTCGTTTCACCACCTGAAAACACAAACGTGAGCTGGTCGGCGGGTGTGTGCCGGAAACCTCTCCGATGCCTAAGTCAAGAAGGTGACAGAAGGCCAAAGCTCTTAAGTGTTCAGGGAGCAAAATTGTGTTACCTCTCCAAAGGTGTTATTGATGAGCTTATATAGATTTCACGTGGCACAATCCTGGTAGGATTCTTACTCCTCCAAGTGTAGAGTCCTTCTAGGATTACTCCTCCTTGCATAGAGTCCTCCTAGAACTCATACTCTTGGAAGATAATGCTTATCCTCCAACACCCTCCTCATCGCTTAAACCAAGTGAGATGGTCCTCTACAAATTAACTCCCATCGACGGAGTAACAACCAATCGGTCCTTACTTCTATCCCTTACCCACGTACCCATGCTAAGGCCGAGCTAAACATAAGGAATCAAGTCGAAGACATTCTGAGTCAAAGTTCACCTCGGTTTAACACATGTTACGACCGGTAACCAAGCATCTACAAATTAATCATATTAGTTCTCTCCATTTTTTCACTTACTCCTGCTCAGACGTCAAGACCGGACTAAGAAGAAACCGAGCTACCACTCAAGCCGTAGAACCGGACTACAACACTCCTACCGACGACAAGCTACCCTTTCACTTGGGCTTACTGCCCAACCACCACTCTACCCAATTCAAAGATAAATTGCCCTCTCAATTGCCCCTTAATTCCATCTGCAAAGCATGATTAGGATTACCTGTCTACCAACCGGGCTAGTCTTAACCTTTCCAGCCGAGCTAAAACACCCATTAGCCTCTCCAGCCGAGCTAAGACCCTTTAATTTTTCCAACCGAGCTAAACTTGGGCCGTACTGTGCACGTCCGGTCAAAACGTCTTTTCACTCTTCAGAAACTAAATCGTTCAGTATTCCATGACACGTGGCAGGCATTGATTGGCTCTTCATAGCTGTCGCGCCGCCCTCGTACTCCGAAAAAATTAAACAGTTCCCGCCCAATTTGCCTTTACACCAAACAACCCTTTCATTTGTCCATTCACTCTATTCTCTGTTCATCTTCTCTCTCTTTTACCTCTGAGCTTTTTTTTTCTTCTTCCTCGAAGCTCGTGCCCTTCTTTGTTTTTGAGGCTTCCATCTTCTCTTCATCCTCTTCATCTGGTAAGTAACTCCAATCTACTTCTCTTGTTTTTCTGTTTTCACTTCAATCCATGGTAGTCTATGTTGTGTGTTTTTGCAAAACACTTTGTTTTTCTTCCTCCATATCTGTACTTTTTAAAGAACTTCTCAAGAACACTGTGAACACACTGACTACCAAGAGAACACCTTTTTGATCTTTATACACGCTTCAACCGAACCAGAAAACTGTCTTTATCACATGACAACCTAGGCAAACCGAAACCGAACTAGAACTTGTACGTGCCTCAATAGTTTTCATAGGTTTCCTGTTGACATACCTCAACCGGAATAACATCATACTTCGAACTAGGAATTCTGGCACTCGACCGAGCTAAGCCTTGAGGGCTAAACCAGCTTTCTAAGTTCCTAAACCGAACTGCGAAAACTGCCCCTTAGGCCTAACCGGAATGAGAAATACCGCAGATGAAACCGAAATAGGAAACACTCTGAGAGCCGAAATAGAGAGAACCTTACAGAAACCGAAGTAGTTTCCATAACACCCTGTCAAGCCGAAATCAGACCAGACTTTTTCTTGCTTTGTTTCTGTAGCACGGTCCTCGATCTGTGCTTAATAGCTTGTCTTTTCACTTTGCAGACTTAGGTTGCCAGGCACGCCACTGCGCTCAGCCGAGCTACTAAGCACATTCTTTTCAACCTAAGTAACTTATTTATAACTTATACAATAAAATGGGGAAGTATAGGTGTCTAGTAGAAACCCCAAGTGGCCTAGCCGAATTCAGGAAGGACTACCAAATCCCAGCCGATGTAAATCTCATACTAGCCGAACCAGACATAGAGCCGTGGGACAATGAAGGCTTTGTCCCCTTTACCATTCAATCCATAGTAGAGACCGGACTCAGATTCCCAGTCCAACCCCTTATATGTGAATTTTTAAGACAAACCAGACTATGCCCCACCCAACTGTCCACCAATACATATAGAATAATAATGGGTATAGTCAGTTTAAACCAACAAACCTGCCTCAACCTCGGTTTAGCGAAATACTACACCAATACTCAATAGGCTCAAAGAATGACTACCGGTGTTATTACCTTAGATTACCCCGAAGCCGCGAAAAAATAATCAAACACACACCGGATAAGGATTTAAACGACGATGACTTCTTCTGGGTTTCTGGAAATTTTGAAGACTTTCAGGCCCAGATCCCGGCGAAGAATAAATCGAAAAAGGAGAGCCCAGATTCATACTTCTAACACTCCTTAATTTTGTTTAACTCGGTTTTCCTCTATAACCTAACTAACACTTGATCTATGTTTTGCGATTTAGCTTTCTCCATTCCCGACGCCACCCCAACTTAGGAGTTCTCACCAAGACCGCGAAGTTCGAGAGAAAAGTTGGGCTAAACTCCTTGACTTTGAACCGACTTACCGCTTCTGCCGCCAAAGCAAGGGTGGTGACTTCCTCCTTGAAGACCAACTCAACTGACCCAACCTTACGGAGATCGTTCTTGTTCTCTAACAATTAACAAGAGATGGCGAAGAAAACCGGATGAAGGCCATGCTTACCGCCAAAGACACGGGCCAAGTTCCACCAACTCAACAAACCAGAGAAACCGTAGCACTTCCTCACAAAGAAATTTTCCTCCTCACGCCGAGCTAAGCGCCGACCATCGAGACCGAACAGCGTTTGGTCGATGAGGTTGACCCCATCCTTCCACCGAGCCCCGAACTTAACCTCCAACCGGAATCCTCCAACCGAGCTACGCCTACCAACAAATGGGCTCCACCCTTCGTCTTCAACAACCGAGATATCGATGAAGATGACTCCGTTGTTGCTGACAAGGATCACCTTCTAGCCATCAACTGCTAGGGTGTTTGTCCGCCAAAGACATGGAGCACCACAAAGAAGCAAACAACACCGAGTCAAGGCCATCCGGTCATCTACTAAGTCGATGATTTTGGTAAGCGATCGTTTTGTCTTTGATCACCTAATTTTGCCAAACCCCAAATCGGCTAACAAGGAACACTTCTTTGGCAGGCCATCCAGAAGAACACCATCGCCCACAAACAAATAATGGAACTTCGCAAAACAACCAGCATGCACAGGACGCAATAAGGAAGGCTGTGGTCGCCGAAATGCCTGCCTGCAAAAAAGTTGGTCAACTAGAGGCCGAGATAGATAGCCTTAATCGATCGTCACCTACCGAAAGCGGCAAGCGACAACGTGACCGAGGTGAAAGACAAGTATTTATGGGAGATGGCGGCTCTTGAAAACAAAAAGAACGCCGAAATAAAAGAGTTGGAGCAGAAGGCCAAGGACGCTTCCAAAGAAGGCTTTAAGGAAGCCGAGGCTGGCTACTCTTTGCAGTGCGAGGCTGCCAAAGAGTTATTCTTCAAGTGCGGCTGGAGGGGTGCAGTGGAAAAGGTTGGTTGTGGACCTGAAACCGAGGTCTACAATGCTCCTGAGCACTTCATTCCTCACCGCAAAGAGTATGCCGATGAACTCCAAAAACAATTTCTCGGTTCTTCTAACGACGATGATGATGATGACGATGAAGAGGCAGCCGAGACTCAAGCTATCCAAGAGCAAGGTGGCGATCAGTCAGCTCGGTTGGAGCCCACGAATGAAAACGTGGCGCCCGAACTTCCAACCGAGACTACTCGATCGCAGACGCCGAGCAGTACGTCGACCTTGGAGCCGATCTGGATGCCGAGATAGATGATCTCTTTGACTGAACTTGTATTTTTTTCCTTTGTTTTGAACTTTCTTGTAACCGGGCTATAGCCTCCCAGTTGTACTTCCTTAATTGTTTTAATGAAAAATTATCAACTCTTATTCCGGTTCTTCACTTGCATGCTTGAGTTTGTAGTGTATTTTTTCATGAACTTATTTGTGCAACTGTGATCTCGGTTAGCTGTCTAACTTACTAGCCAACCACTCTTCAGCCGATATGACTTACTTCGGCTGAAGAGTACAAAGAGTTGGTTTAATCCAGCCAACCACTCTTCAGCCGATATAACTTACTTCGGCTGAAGAGTACAAAGTGTTGGTTTAATCCAGCCAACCACTCTTCAAATTGATATAACTTACGCCTATCAAGAGTACAAAGTGTTGGTTTAATCACCAACCACTCTTCACCATAAACTTACTTCATCAAGAGTACAAAGTGTTGGTTTAATCCAATAACCACTCTTCACCATAAACTTACTTCCGAAGAGTACAAAGTGTTGGTTTAATCCAGTTTAACCACTCTTCACCGATATAACTTACTTCTACCAAGAGTACAAAGTGTTGGTTTAATCCAGAACCACTCTTCACCATAAACTTACTTCTATCAAGAGTACAAAGTGTTGGTTTAATCCAGCCAACCACTCTTCAGCCATAAACTTACTTCGGCTGAAGAGTACAAAGTGTTGGTTTATTCCAGCCAACCTCTAAGTTGGTTTTTCCAAATTTTTAGTACGTATGTTTGGTTATTCGACCAACGCCCCGCACCGATCCCGATCCCGGCTTAGAGGGTTAATAGTTGGTTATTCCGGCCAACTATGTTTACAATGCTACTAACTTGCTAAAACTACTTTCTATGGAAAACAAATATACTGAAAAGAATCGACTTATTTTATTGAGAAAGTAGAAAATTACACATACCCAAAAAAGAAAAAAGCTAAAAGTAAAATATCTTGAGATTGGCAAAGGTTCCATGGCCTAGGAATTGCTTTGCCGTCCTTATCTTCCAAGTGGTATGCCCCTTTGCCCGCTAATCCGACCACTTTGTATGGACCTTCCCAGTTGGGCCCTAACTTGCCATCTCCTGGGACCAATGTGTTGCCCATAACTTTCATGGCACCCAATCGCCGATCTTGAATTGTCTTGGATGTACTGCTTTGTTGTATTTCGGATAATTCTTGTTGGTAGGCGGCGATGTGAACCAATGCCTTTTCTCTTCTTTCTTCATGAGGTCAAGTTCTAATGCAATGGCTTCCGTGATTTAGGTCTCGATCAAAGTTTTCGCTCAATTGTGGGGAGCCCGACTTCTAATGGGATTATCGCCCATGCCATAAGCTAAAGAGAATGGAGTTTCGCCCGTTGACCGTCGTGGTGTGGTGCGATAAGCCCATAAAACATGAGGGAGCTGCTCCGCCCACTTTCCTTTGGCTTTCTCCAACCTTTTCTTCAATCCGTCCAAGACTACCTTGTTTGACGCCTACTGACCATTTGCTTGGGGATATGCTTGTGGAGTTGTAGAATTCTATCTTATACTCTTCACAAAGCTTCAAAATTTCGCCATCAAACTGGGTGCCGTTATCTGAAATCAGAGCTTTTGGTATGCCAAAGCGAGTAATGATGCTCTGCCAGAAAAACTTCTTCACATCTTTTTCCTTGATTGACGCCAGGGCTTCTGCTTCCACCCACTTTGTGAAGTAGTCTGTTGCCGCAAGAAAGAACTTCCTGTTCGGTGTCATTGGGAGTGGTTCCACTATGTCTAAGCCCCACATTGCGAAAGGCCATGGACTAGTGAGAGGTAGGAGTTCTCTGGCGTTGATGTATTTGGTGTGCAAACCGACACTTCTCGCATTTTTGACATACTTCTGCTTGCATGTACGGCCACCAATACCCTTGTGAAATAGCTCGGTATGCCAATGATCTTCCTCCTTGATGGCTGCCACAAACCCCTTCGTGTATTTCAAACAGGAATGCTTCTACCTTGCTGGGGTGGACACACTTTAAGTAAGGTCCTGAGAATGACTTCTTGTATAATGCCAAAGATGGAGAGAGCCAAAATCGTTGCGACTTGGCTCTTATTCTGTTGGCTTCTTTCTTATCTTCTGGTAGAGTGCCGTCTTTCAGGAACAGTATGATGGGATCCATCCAAGAAGGACCTAACTCCGCACAACATACCTCTTCAGCTTCTGGGTCTTCAATACTTGGTCTGGGCAGATAGTCGATCAATAGAGGATGTGGGATGGAGGTATCGGCCATTGAGGCGAAGCCTGCTAGTTCGTCTGCTCTACTATTCTTCTCGCCAACTGTTTCTATCCTCACCACTTCAACTTCTTGATCTCGGATCCGACTAGCTCTTGGTACTTAGCCATTCTGGTTGCCCCTTTGCTTCATAGTCGCCAAATTTGATTCACCACCAACTGTGAGTCATCAGAGACCATGAGTTCGGTGGCTTTCATGTAGGCCGACTTGAGTCCTGCAAGAAGCGCCAGACTGCCTTCATTGTTTGATGGGAAGCCAAGGTTGATCGCTGCTCCACTACTAGGCCGTCACGAGAGATAAGGACTATGCTAAGTCCTGCTCCATGTCGGTTGGATGCCCCATCCACAAAGAGCTTCCACATCTCCCCAACAAACAACTTCCAGCATGTGGAGGGATCAGATGATGTTGTGGGGTCTGGAATGTCGTTGGGGCTTTCTTCATGATCCATGGTTGCAGTCTGCCCCTTGTCTTCCGATGAGACCAAGTCATTCGTTGTAGGCGAGTTTTGACTTGGTGTAGCAAGGTCTGCTTTCTCCTTGCATTCTCTACTATGGTCTGCCTCGGGTTCCGGCTGAGTAACCTGGACTAGGGGTTGCGCTTATTCTCAAGGCCAATCTCCGCCTAGTTCGCTGGTTGGTCAGATCGATCAAGCAGACTTGGTGGCTTCCGTGAGTAAACTTCGCGACAAGTCCGCCAAGGATTGGGCCTTTATCATGCGGTTCTCGGGTTGAACTTCACATCATATTGTCCCAACTCCACCGCCCACTTCAAAATCCGCCTAAAAGTTTGCCCTCTCAAACAAAGCTTTTAGTGGAAAGGTCAGGAGGATGACGATGGTGTGGGCGTGAAAGTAGTGCGCCATTTCTGGAGGCCATCATCAAGGCCATTGCATAGCTTCTAGAGGCAAATACCTTTGTTTCGCTCCCAAAGAATGTCTTGTCGACATAGAAGATAGGTAGATGTTGGATTCCTTCGCCGAACCAACACCGCACTTACTGCTGGTCCGAGAGATCGCTAAGTAGAGGAAGAGTTCTTCTCTGTGCATGGGTGACAAGTAGTGGTGGAAGACATGTATTCTTCAAACTCTCCAGAGCTCGAGATTCTTCGTCCCACTCAAACTTAGCTTTTAATGATCGAAAGAATGGACGAACTGTCTCAAGACCTACCGATGAATTTGCTATGCTACGCCATGGAGGTGTCAGATTTCTTAACCGAAGTTAGGTCTCTAACTCTTGAATTGCTTTGATTTGGGAGGGTCTCGACACCTCGATTGGTCACCAGAAACCGAAACTTGCTGTAACCTACACCGAATGCGCACTTAGAAGCGTTAAGCGCAGGTTGCTTCAGATCTGGAACATCTCATCTAGGTCCCTTAGATGGTCATCCACATCCTTGCTTTTGACCACCATGTCGCCGATGTAAGCCTCCATTGTTTTGCCTAACAACGGCTCGAACATCTTGGTGACCATTCTTCAAACGTCGCCTCGATTCTTCGTGCCAAAGGGCATGACCTTGTAACAATATAGTCCTCTTGGAGTGGTGAAGGACGCATTCTCGACCGTTCGTGCATGGCTATCCGATGGTAGCCTCAGATGCGCCAAGGAAGCTAAGCTCATTGTGGTTCCAATTAGTAGGTCCACCAATTGATCTATCCTTGGTAGGGAAACCGCCCTTTGGGCACGCTTTGTTGACCGTTGTAGTCGACGCAGACGCCGCGCCACTTGCCATTCTTCTTTGGCACTACTATCGTTAGAGATCCACCGTAGTGCACCTCTCTAATCGCCTCGCTTCTAACAAGTTACCCACCTCTTCGCCGCTATCTCGGCGTGGTGGAGGCCGATCTGCAAGCGCGTTGGATGACCGGTCTAGCGTAGGTGGACATTGAGTTGATGGCAAATGAAGTTGGGATCAATGCCTGGCATGTCGTATGGGGTCCAGGCGAACACTTCGATGTTGGAGGTCAGAAATTCCAAGAGTTCCAATCTCTCAGTGCTGGACAACGACGATCCAAGTAGGAAGAACTTTTCCGAGTTCTTCTCATCTATTCTGACTTCTACCAAGTCCTCCATCGCTTAATCACCATTAACATCCGCGAATAGTTCATTACTCTCCGGTTCTTCAACCGAATGAACATATCCTTTGGCAGCGCGGCTACCATTCGTTGTGACGAAGCACTGCTTGGACATAATCTGGTCTCCATATACTTCTTCAATTACTCCGGTATCGTTGGGAAACCGCATCACTTGGTGGTAGGAGGATGCCACCGAGCACATGGCGTGCAGCCATGTTCTGCCCAAGATAATGTTGTAGGTGGAGGGAACCTTTAACACCCAGAACTCCACTTGCTTTGTTACACTCCCTGCTCTGACTGGGAGAATGATTTTGCCGACTGGCCACTCTGGCATAGAATTGAATCCAATCAAAGGAGATACGGCAGGGGCTAAGTCCTTGTCTTGCAATTTGAGTTGTTTGAAAGTTTCGTAGTACATGATTTCGCAGGAGCTACCTTGGTCAATCAGAATCCGCTTGACATCAAAATCCTTGACTCGAAGAGTGACGACCAAGGCATCGTTGTGTGGGCAATATATTCTGTCCAAGTCTTTATCCGAAAAGGACATGATGTTTGTGGTTTCGCCCTTCCCTTTTGACGATCGGTTGGGCACTTAGCACCTCTCTCAAGTGTTTCATTTTTGATTGAACCTCGAGCTCGCATACTCGCTCGTTCAAAGACTCCATGGATTACGTTGATGGTGCCTTGGCGGGCGCCGACGGCATTCCATTTGGGAGGTTGTGGTCTTGGTCGGGCCGCGCCTCCTTCTATGTATTTATCCAGGTGGCCGCCACCAACTCTTCCAGATGTCGCCTCAACGGCTGCAGCTTCTCGGGTGCCCCTTTTCCTTGTGGAAGGTGTATCTCGATCTGTCATCATAATCCTTCGGCCTCGCTTAACTTGGCGTGCCACTTGACGAAAAGGCTCGCCTCGAATCTCACCGAGTATACGTAGATCGGTTTCTTGAACACCGTGGTTATGCGATTCGGACTCTCAACCATCTCTTGTCCGGTCTTCATCATTGTCTCGCCTGCCTGCTTTTGGTTTTGGCGACCTCGTATTGACCTTTGCCGAGGTCTTCTTCTCTCGTGTTGCGGCCGCACGCTTTTTGCCTTTTGCACGAGCACCATCCTCTTCCACCCTCGATGTCGCCGATGCACTCTCCATCGTGGCCTCCATGGTGAGTGGTGGAGTCATGGTGATAGAGTCCTCACCGCTCCTCGATCGAAGGTCTCTTTGTACCGCGAATGGCGAGGTTGGTTGGGCGATCTAACTGCTGAATGTCTCCCAAGATGCATCGCTGTAAGACCTCGTGGTCTCTTGTCGCCTATGTCGATGGAGAGCAACCGTCGATCTCCACCGAGTTTTTGTGTTTGTTCTCAACCGAGTTACAAACGCCGCCAATTGCGCCAGAGGCTATGCCCTCGAAGCTTCTCAAACCAAGTTAAGCCTAGGTCGCCGAGGCTTGAAGGAATAGGATACACAACGCTTCAACGCCATTCCGCAAGATGCCATAACCGCGAAGTGGCTTAAGTGGGTGTAAGGGTCCGTCTTCCTTCATATGTCGTGAATTTGGGTTGTAGGAAGCGATGGAAGGGGCGCGTTTTCAATCTCTGGGACGAATGGTGAGGTCTGACCGCCAATGCTTTATCCGGCCGGTTTGTACGCGTCGGCATTGGCATTCCCACCTCGACGCTTCCATGCGTCAGGAGCCAACCGCCGCAAGGCAGAACCTCGGGATCGCGGCTCAAGCGCCCTCCTTCCATCGTGCCTTTTCTTCTAACATGGATCGCAGGTCTGGACGACCTAGGTAATTCCGTCGCCTAGACCTCAGATGGTGCGATGTGAGGGCGAGAGGTACTCCCTCGAGTATGACCTTTGACCTCGCCTCTCGCACTGGAGGGCGAGTCCCGAAGATACGGGTCGTGTGTAGCCTGTCCTGAGGCTTCTATCCTCCGGTTGAGAGGGTGTAGAATTCCTATTATGACCTTCCGAGTGGCGAGGGGGCGTCTTTTGTTGCGCCCCTCTCCTGTCGCCACTTCTTTTCCTTTCATCTGGCGCTTCAGAGACTCCATGTCCGCCGCCATCTTACGGATCAATTCATCTTGCTCTCTGACGCGATCCTCCAGAATTTGAGGATCAACTCGCGCTTTTGTCTTTCCGGACTTCGCGAACGAGAGGATGAGGGTCGCTATTCCTCCTTCGCCCCCTTGCATCCCTCCCCGAATTTCGCCTTGTGGTTCTAGGCTTGCCATGAGGGACCAAAGGTAATTTCGCGCTTGCACCTCCTTCGAGTTTGTCCGTCAATGGCGATCGAGGCGCTTCTTCGTTGTTCGCCATTGATGTTCGAAAAGAAACTTGATCAAGAGGTTGTTCTTGTCTGCTTTTTCCCACAGACGGCCAATTGTACGGGAAAGAATTTCACCTTCTCGTATAATCCTGCTGATCAAGTCTGCGTTCTCAATACGCCGTCAGTTTCACCACCGAAAACACAAACGTGAGTCGCCGGTGGTGTGTGCCGAAACCTCTCCGATGCCTAAGTCAATAAGGTGACAGAAGGCCAAAGCTCTTAAGTGTTCAGGAGCAAAATTGTGTTACCACTACAAAGGTGTTATTGATGAGCTTATATAGATTTCACGTGGCACAATCCTCGTAGGATTCTTACTCCTCCAAGTGTAGAGTCCTTCTAGGATTACTCCTCCTGCATAGAGTCCTCCTAGAACTCATACTCTTGGAAGATAATGCTTATCCTCCAACACCTCCTCACCGCTTAAACCAAGTGAGATGGTCTCTACAAATTAACTCCCACCGACCGGAGTAACAACCAGTTCGTCCTTATTTCTATCCCTTACCCCTGCTGCCATGCTAAGGCCGAGCTAAACATAAGGGAATCAAGTCGAAGACATTCGAGTCAAAGTTCACCTCGGCTTAACACATGTTACGACCAAGTAACTAAGCATCTACAAATTAACCGGTTATTAGTTCGGCTTCCATTTCTTCACTTACTCTGCTCAGACACAAGACCGACTAAGAAGAAACCGAGCTACACCACTCAGGTAAACCGGACTACCGAACACTCCTACGACGACAAGCTACCCTTTCACTTGGGCTTATTTCGCCCAACCACCACTGCCTAATTCAAAGATAAATTGCCCTCTCAACTTTATTATCCAAGTTTACCAGCTAAAATAGCCACAGGAGAAGTAAAAATAAGAGGAACTTTAGGAATAGGATCTAGAATAGTTTACACGTTTTAAAGCTCAGAGAAAAATGTATACAAGTTAAAATAAAAAAAGATTTGAAAAAACAAAATTATGGTTTTTGTAGTAATATAATATATACTCTTCAGCAATATGAAGATAAATATAATAAGAAAAAATACAAAAAAATATGGAAAATATAAAAAAGAAAAATATTGGAAGAAAAAATATAGAAAACCATGGAAAAAACAGAAATTCATTAGAAAAAACAGAACTTTTAATAGAATAAATTATAAGTAACTACCCAAAGAAGAAAGAGATAAAAGAAAACAAAGATATGTTAGAAAACTCAACAGTAAAAAATACAATTGTTTTATATGTGGAGAACCCAATCATTTTGCAAAAAACTGCCTAAAAAGACAAAGGCCTAACACTAATAAATGATAGAAAGATTACATATTATAGAAGACTTAGAAGAAGATATAGTTAACATAAATAGTGATGATTCATAAGTCTATAGCATAGTTAGTGATTATAAATATCAAATAGAAGTCATAAGTTCAGACAGTGATTCAGAAAGTGATATAGATGTAGATAATCTTTTAGGACAACTCAACCAAGAAATAGGAACGACTCCTTCTCATGATACTTTCTTTATTATGGAATGTAATGCAGATACTGAATGTCAGCATAATTTTCCAATAGGACTAGGATTTGATACTATTAGATGCAGTTATTGTAATTGGTTTCCAGCTAAAGATAAAAGAGCTCAGTGTTTATTATGCAGTATAACCTATTGTATATTCTCGCCTCAAAAAATTAACCATGACAGATAAGATAACATTAGGAAATAACAGAGAGGACCATAGTATAGAAAGCAGAGAATTACATTTGACAATTAGAGAATTAGAAGTACAAGTAAGAGAACTAAAACTTCAAATACATGAGATAGAAACTAAAACTAACTTTGACATAGAATGCTTAGAACTAGAAAATAGACAAATTTTAAACAAAGAAATTTAGAACAATTTCACAATAAATACCCTTTAAAAGATAAACCGATTGAAGAACATATGAATTCTTTAGAATTAGTCAACCTAGTTGATTCTTAACCCTTTAGTCAATACTCTCAAGCAAAGTCGATAATACTTATTTACCATTTAATTACCCAGCTTATACCAAAGTCAAATTTAGTTGAGATCTCTTGTGTAATTAAATTTGTTGAAAAACCCTTAGTATAGATGTTATGATAGATACAGAGCCAATAAATCATATATCGAACAACACATAGTTCTACCAGATAGAGCATGCTTTAACAACCCCAAATTTTTAGTCAAAGATAGCCGATGGCACTAAATAGACATATACACATTGCATCAATGGCGCATGATTAGTTTTCATCATCTAGGTTCTCAAACTCAACATATAGAATGGTTCCCATTGCCTCAGGTTTGGATTGGAAATACCCGACAAAATCATCCTTTCATCTTAGGACTTAACTTCATACTTAGCTTACAGGGAGGCATGTTTATCAGCCAAAACAATATTAGTTTCTTCAAACGAACTGTACATACACCTACAACATATGCCCTTTGTACCATAGCCCATTCATCGTAGTTATGCCAAGCGTGGTGGTACCATAGAGTAGATTCAGCCCACTAGTTTTTTATTTCCTAGTAGAAACATTTTTCCAAAGATAACCCAAAAATATATATACCTAATGAGATAGCAAATATTTCTTTAGAAAATTTGGACATAGAAAATTATTAATTAGAAGATTTAAAAGAGTTTGATTTTGAAGAAAAAGGAGACTATCGAACCTAGAAAATTTTCAAAATACAATTGACTTAGAATTAATTTTGCAAAAATAGAAAAATTAAAGAAAAACCAAAGGTACGTAAGAGCAAAAAATGATTTAGATGAAATAATAAGATTAGTTGAAACAACAGAGATTTTAGGAGAACAGTCCATGAAATATTGGGAAAGAAATAAAGTATTAGCCAGCTTAGATATAAAAAATAAAGATTACAAGATTACATTAGCACAAATAGATCATACGCCAGCAGATATAGAAGAATTTAGAACACAAATTAAGGAGTTATTAGATTTATGAGTAATTAGACCTGGTAATAGCCCGCATAGGAGCACTGCATTTATGGTTAGAAATCATGCAGAGATAAAAAGAGGAAAAGCTAGAATGGTTATAAATTATAAAAGATTAAATGATAATACAGAAGACGATAAATACAATATACCAGATAAAGATCACCATAAATGTAATACGCATAACAAAGATATTTAGTAAATTTGATTGCAAGTCGGGATTTTGGCAGATAAAAATAGAAAAGGAAAGCATACCTTGGACATCCTTTTGTTACCCACAAGGACATTACGAATGGCTAGTTATGCCTTTTGGACTAAAAAATGCACCTTCCATATTTCAGCGTAAAATGGATAATATATTTAATAAATATAGTTTTACACTGGTATACATAGATGACATATTAGTATTCAAATTCAGATAAAAATAGTCACATAGATCATTTATATATAGCATTAAAAGAATTCATAAATAACGGAATAATAATTAGTAAGAAAAAGATGGTATTAAATAAGCCTCACATAGAATTTTTAGGAATGGAGTTAGGAGATGGAAAAATTAGGTTACAACCTCACATAGTTAAGAAAATTTTAGATTATCTAGATAAATTAGAAGATACAAAACAATTTCAATCATTTTAGGAATTTTAAATTATGCACGTAATGTATATTCCCAACCTTAGTAAAATAATAGGACCTTTATATAGTAAAACCACACCCACAGACAAAAGTATTTCAATCAACAAGATATAGCTCTAGTTAGAAAAATTAAAGACATTTGTAAAATTTACTGCACCTACAACTTCATTTGGAATCAATATATAGTTGTAGAAACAGATGCAAGTCAACCAGGATGAGGAACAATATTATTAGCCAAACCTAGTAAGTATGATAGTAAAAATAAAGAGCGTTGTAGATACAGTTCTGGAAAATTTAAAGAAAAAGACACGACCATGACCAGCCTAGATTTTGAAATATTAGGAGTAGTATATGTAATAAACAAATTTAGATTATTTTTGCACAAACCTTTTATAATTAGGACAGACTGTGAAGCCATAGTTAGATTTCATAATAAACTTAACGAACGGAAATTAAGTACTAGAAGATGGGCAAAATTTTTGGACTGTATAGTAGGACAAGAATATAAAGTAGAGTTTGAAGATATTAAAGGGAGTGATAATAGGTTAACAGATTGGTTAAGTAGGAAAATTTATTTAGAAAAAGAAAATAACCAGTTTAATTTTTGTGCAGATAATGGAGAACAACAAAACCATGAACTTTGGGGGATTTTCTCTTCCCATTCATGAAGGCAGAAACAAGTTCAGACCTTTAATAGGAATTGAGTTAGACCTAGTTCAACAATGTCTTCTAGATAACCTTTGGAACAGTCATAGCCACCCAGCTAAACGTCTATCAGTCCTAAACTCTTTTAGTATATATTTTTCAAAAATTCAAAATAAACCTTTGTCTAAAAGTTTTTCTTTCTATGTAGTAGCTAAGGGAACCAAGCCTGGTATTTACCATGACTGGATAGAAGTAGAACCCTTAGTTAAAAATTTTCTCATACCTCAATATAAAGGATTTTATGATTTCGAGTCAGCCAGTACATATGCCCGAAGACAAATATGAACCAATTGTTTTATCAGCCAGATAGCGAAAGATTACCTGGACACATTGAGCAAGACGCGGTTAACTATTCTTGCTACTAGTGGAGTTCCAGTTAGCCAGATAATTGGAAGCAGTAGTACTGGAAGCAGTAGTTCCAACCCTCAGATAGATTCTTAAAATCCTCTCTAAATGTGCAGACATTGTGAGGGCCTTACCAGAAATTTCAAGAAAATTATGGATAAAGGAAAAAAGGTCAGTGAAGAGCTAGACCAGCTCTGAGACGAAGAAAAACAATTGAGAGCAACCATTTGAACCCTAACCAACCAGCTTAGAAAATTAGCTTTAGGAAAAACAACATCCTCATTTCTTAACCCAAAACTGCATAACTCACCAAAGGAGGAATTTGACCAATTGAGTGCTAGAATGTATTTCTTCGCACATTCTATCATTCGATCTTTTGTGAGAAAAGCCAAGTAATAGAGGACCTCAAACCCCATATATACACCATAGCCGATGAAAGCGTAAATAGTGAGCTAGTCACCATACAACAGCTTTCTTCAGACCTCTCCATAGTAGGAGTTGAATGCCCCGCATAACGATCAATGGACCTATACCTATGAAGATGAAGAGTAGTCCTGCTTAGAAGAAGGAAAATGAATTAAGTGTTCAAAACAATTTGGGTGATGCCAGTGTAATTTAGATTTCAAGATTCCGCCTTTGCCGATAAATCTAGCAACATTCGAACCATTGGAGATAGAGCTTAGGGGCAAAACGCGTTATCTAACAGCCTCACAATTGTTAGATTACGGCTTTGTCTCTAGAATAATTTTTTCAGATCCTGATCAGACAGATAGCTTTGGGAATAAACTTGCTTATTCAGTACTTTGTGTAATGGAAGAGCATCATCCATATGTAGAAGCATTAATTGATAGTAGACCACCAGAGTAGAAAGGAATATGGTGCAATCCAAATAAACACAAATGTACCTCGAGGAACCTCGCTATTTCCAAGATACCCAAGACTTCTCAATCGGAGACCCCGCCATGTAGAAGATTTTCACTCGAGATCACCAATAAATGGAGGAAATTTGCTAACAATCCTCTATTAGCATATAATGAAAATTATGGAAGACTAGTCTGCGAAGATAGAAATCAGAAGATATTTTGTAACTTAGCTATCCCAGGATATCCTTTCAGCAAAAAGACATTCGTCGATGAAAGTCAGTATCCCAATTATCAGCATAGCATCTCTTATGAGTCACCAGTAATGGGAGAACAAGATAATCAATGGCACGATGAACCAGCCATGGGAGATGGGGATGATTTTTACGACCAACTTTCAGTGGCAGACCTGGATGATCTCTCAGACAGAATATATGGTTTAAAAAAAAAAAAAAACTTTTTGGGTATATTTATGTTAGGTATGTCTAAAATTTTTTAAAAATATTTTAAAATATTAAAAAAATTCAGTAAAAATAAAAAAAACATGGAAAACATGAAAGTAGAATTTTCTGAAAAGTGTTTTTGGAAAACTCTAACCAAATCTTAAAATATAATTTTATAAATTATTTATTTATTTTTTTTATAAACACAAAGGTCTCATTAAATAAGAACATAAAATAGCAGTCATTTACATGTTTAGGTTTAGGGGTTGTTTAAGATGATCTAAATAAGTGTACTTTTTGAATTTTTATGAAATATGGGTTAGGTTTGGGTTGGGTTTGAAGTGATATGTTAGAAAGGTGATGTGACTTAAATAAGATGATATGATTTAAATAGGATAGTGACTTTTTGGTTTTTTTTCAAACATGCCAAATAATTTTTGAGGAATAAAAATGAATTTCTCAAAATATGAAATTATACATTTGGACAATTCGTACTATAGAGGTTCTGGATTTTTCCTCTTTCTAGAACAAATCTCACATTACGAATAAAAACGGACTCCAATTACATAATACTCTAATATAACACACTTAAAAACTCATTAGTGTACTTTTTCTAAACGTAACAACATAACACTCCAAACTTTTCTCAAATATAATACTTAAAAAACTCTTTAATATATTTTTTTCAAATATAACACTCCAATCAATGTAATCTCAAATGTAACACTTCAATATAACGCATATAAAAATACTAAAAAGTTACTAAGGCCTTGTTTGGAAACGTGCTTTTTTAATAACTTTTTAGCTTTTTGGCTAAAATGTGATGTAAAAAGACACTAGTATGTTTGGGATGATTTTTTGACTTTTTACGAAAAGATGTGCAAAAAGTAGAGAGAAAAGGGAATCTTTGACTTTTTGGTATGGGTTGTTAGCTTTTTGGTTTTTTTAGCCTTCGTTTGGCAACACAGTTTGGGGCTAAAATAGCTACTACAGTCCAAAATTGGCTAATTTAGTCACTAAATGACAAACACTACTTCAGACGCATGACTTATATACATTATGGGTGAAAGTACCAAACTACCCCTTATTCAAAATGTTGACACCAAAGACAACCTCAGCTCCCCTCTCTCCATACACACACACACACACACACAAATCACTTCGCACCAATTAGGTCATCCACACCGCCATCGAAGGAGGCGATCTAAATTTCTACTCGGAAGAACCACAAAGGACACTTCTCGACAAGCCAACGCCACTGGACTTCATATCGGCGGCGACTTTCATCCTCAGTCTCTCAAACATGACCGATTTTGAGGTAATGGTTGGGTTTTCCCTTTTGTTTCTGGTTTTTTTCTTGGGTTTGTTTGTGTAAATTTGTATCCTCCAACCCGATCTGTTTGGTATGTTTGAAACCCATTGTTGATGTTTCAAAATTTTTTGGTATTTCTTTGGGTTTCATTTTCTTCATTTTGGTTTGCACAATGGAAAACCCACTATCATATATCTCCCTCTCACTGTAAAACCGACCTCCGATGTACGCTCAGAAGTCCAAATTGGTTGTCACGGCCGATTATTGGTTCAAAACACATTTTTTTTTTACGCTTAGTTCAGGTGTACTTCACATGACTTTTGATTTTTGTTCAAACCTGGAATTTCTGTTCTGTTTCTGCAAATTTTTTTCTGATTTTTTTTCAAAATATAAAAAAATTTCTAATTATGATTTTGAAATCTGGTTCGCAATTTTTTCTAAATTTTGAATGTGTAATCAAATTTTTCTAAAAGCTAAAATAGAAAATTACACTCACCTTCGTGCCTAATCTGAAATCTGAATGGTGATATGTAAAAACTGTGAAATATATATGAATTACAGATGTTTTCTGATTTTTTAAAATTCTCAAATCTGGAAATTTTTTTCTCCTCAAATTTTCTGGGTGAAGTATGATATGTAAATTTAAATCGGTATTTAATCATGAAAGTGTCCATGTGTGTTCCATTTTTCGAATTTACAAACAAATTTCATGAATTATGGAATGTGTCCATAATGTAACTGAATGTGCCCATAAATGTGGAATGTGTCCATAATGTAAACAAAAAGGGTCAGCGTTGTCTTCATAACCGAATTTCAGTTGTTATGTAAATTGCTATTTGATTTCTTATCATTCTCATTACAGAAACAAAAGTTAATATGAAACATGCATCGATTTGTGAATGGTGAATCCAATATGTTTTTCATGATTTATGAACCGGATTTTCTTGAAGATTTCGATTTTGTGATGGAAGATAATAATCTTAAATCCGAGTAAAACCCTCCGCTTTTGTCGTCATATTTGTCTGAGAATGTCTCCACATTATCGTGCCCTGATCTTGCTTTCAACTAAACAATCGTATACTATTTCAGTTGGTAGACTGCCATGTAATCAATTTCATTAGTTATGACACAAGAATCATGTTGCTTAGGAGATGAGAAAGAGTGACATTATCCACATTGAAGGTAACATTGGGAGATGAGGGAGAACAAGTTAATTGGTTTCACATAATAAACAAAGGCATATTAGGTTGCGGTTTAAAACTAAGATTATGGCCTTTGAATTTTTTGAATTTGTTATGGATGTTCAAACAAGCTTCATGTAACCGACCTAAAATTGTGTTAATGGTAAGGATAGAATCAATATAAAAATCCTACAAACCTCTCCTAAACCTGTGTGTCCACACCACTTCCTTTCATTAAGTAATGTGTCCATGTCTCATCCAAAAATCTATCTTCATATGTGGCTTCATTCATATATATGAGATTTTTTTTTTGCATGTTCAACTTCACTTCTTATTACATTGGAAATTTCAAACTTATTACAAAATATATGGAACTTCAACTACAAAGATTATTATATCGCCGATTCATGAATGTAAACTTCCCATTCATGAATGAGATTGCATATGCCGAAAAGTACACCCTCTTTGTTTTCATTGACATATGTATATGAAATGTAACAAACAATTTTCATAAACCACCTTTGGCCTCATTTTACTTGAAGTTGATAATGTAAACAAGGAAAATATCCACTTCACATAATGTGGGATTTGTAATTATTTTAGTTTAAAATTTTCAATTTACAAACACGCTGACAAGGAAACCATACTTGTGCATCACCGCACTAGCCATGTTTAACCCGAAATATGGATGTCATAAACCAATTCGCTATGATTCATTGTTCCTTTCAGATGTTTGTCAAATATAGCATGGCTTGCTTACCTCTAGTGCAACTTCCAAAGACATGGCCACGCCGAATGTGTGCTCGTGGACATGGCCCATGTATTGTTAAGATTTCAAGGTTCACCAAAAATTGTGGTGTCCCTACTTTGCATGTTCCTCACTGTGGCGAAAGTGCCCAATTCATTACCGGTCATAATCGCATCTAACATTAAGAACCCATTGACTAATAGTTTCATCATTTGCACTCGCCACTTTGTGTCACTTGGATTGGTTGGTGCGAAGAACCAAGGCAAGAGAGCACGGACTATGCGTCACCCGAGACTAAATTGTCATGCAATTACGGATGATGTCATACACATTCAACAATCCTTGCGTGTCGTTAAGACCATTGTGTATGTGCTTGGCGTTGTCGTAGTCAATTTGTTGTTGCGTATGTAAGCAACGTTAGGATGTTGGTCGATGTACAACCAAGTTACGAGGTTGTTAGTATGTTAGTAGTACGCTTTAGTATGACTATAATCTTGCTTTTATGCTCCTCCACTAGGAAAGGTTATTTGTATTAATGACTATCATACCTATGTGCATCGCTAGCCCATGTTTCTTTATTTATGTTACTAATGTGCAATGGTTATATGATGTCTAATTTAGCATCCTATTTATCTGCTTATTGTTCATGAGCATAGATTCTTCCATAATGCAAACCAATTTAAATTATGTCGCTATTGGCTTATACGCTTGTATGTAACAATCGATATAGTCATGTAACCTTTGTAATTGTACTTTAGTAATGACTTCCATACGCATTTCGCCACGACTCAATCCAAAAACAAAGGCATTGTCACGCATAAGTCAAGTAGTCTTGAAGAGACACAGACTCGCCACCCACAAGGCCTCATGATGTTGACTCAATCCGAAGTTTTCTCAAGAATCGATTGTAAATGAGATTACAAAAGGAAATCGCTATTCGTAGTCCTATACCAAGCCGGGTACAAGTCGTTGGTCGTGAAATTTGAGAAAAAACAGAAGAAAACATAGCCTCAAACAGCTTAAAGAATAAATACATGAGTTTGAAAAAGAGTGGCAAGCGAGACAAAGTTGATGGATTCAAGCAAAGGAGTGTCGTATAGGGCTTGACTGTGACACCGTATGTTTCTGCACCTTATGAGTGGCGGACAAGACGAATCAATAAGGGTGTGTTTGGTAACGCTTTCGCTTATATTTACAAAAATTTATAAACCGTTTTTGTTTATTTTTTGTTTCTTTAGAAAAATATAAACTACAAACGCTGCTTGGTAATTGACAAAATGTTTAAAAAAATTTAAAATATAAAAAAGAGTGAGAAATGGCAAGTGATAGCAAGTGGCGGGAAGACGTGGTGGTGGAAAGTGGGTGGCGGATGGCGGGTGGTGGTGGTGGTGGTGGTGGTGGTGGCGACAGGTGGTGGTGGGTGGTGGGTGGGTGTGTGGCTGGTGGGTGGTGGTGGTGGTGATGGGTGGGTGGCAGATGGTGGGTGGTGTGGTGGTGATGGTAGGTGGATGATGGCCGGGTGGTGGTTGGTGGCAGTGGGTGGTGCGGTGGTGCAGGGTGGTGCGGTGGTGGGTGGTGGGTGATGGTGCAGTGGTTGGTGGTAGTGAGTGGGTGGTGATAGAGGTGGGTGGTGGGTGTGGTGGGTGGCGGTGGTGGGTGGTGGCGGTGGGTGGCAAGTGGTGGTGGTGTGGTGGGTGGTGGTGGTGGCGGGTGGTAGGTAGTGGTGGTGGTAGTGGTGGTGGTGGTGGCAAGTAGGTGGCGGTGGTGGTGGCGGTGGATGGTATGGTGGGTGGTAGTGGCGGTGGTAGTAGTGGTGGTGGTGGAGTGGTGGTGGCAGTGGTGGTGGGTGGGTGGTAGGGGTGGGTGGTAGGTGGTGGTGGCGAAGACAAGTAGAAAATAGTGGCGTGGTGGCTAGTGTTGGGTGATAAAAAAAATAAAACTCAAAACTCAAAACGAAACACATTTTTGTGTTTTCATTTTTGGCCAAATTTATAAACCGAGACCATCGATTTATAAATCAAAAATTTTATCAAACAAGTTTTATTTGAGTTTTTAAAATTTTTATAAATATAAATGTAAACTGAAAATGCAAGTGTTACCAAACTACCTAAGTACATGTGTTTACAATGTTTCATATTTGCTGCCATTAGTACATTTTAACCTTTTAGTTAACTTTTAATTAATTATATGAAATGTAACGCTCTTTCTCTCATATATCTTCATTTCTACAAATAAACAAGGTGTGTGCCAAGTTCAAGAAAAAACCTTGGAACATCGTGGACTTGATGGAGACGGCTTCATGGGAGCATCGACCATCGATAAACACCATTGGACCTCGAGAGAAACTTCAAGCCGATGACTTATCGATTCAGGTATAGTTTAGAAGCCCAGCCATTTGCTGATCCGATACCCGCAGAAGTATAGGACGTGGATTTAGATTCTTCACTGGAGCATGTTTCGATTGAAAATGAGAAAAGGAGAAAGACGCCATCAACAAGTGTTTCAAAGTCGAAGAAAGCAACAAGTGGAGCGCCGCTATTGCGAAAAGCATGAACAATCTAATGATATGGTGCGCATTTAAGAATCAAGAAAGTTATAATGAGGCACCTCACAGCAACGAATCGCCAGACACTATTTCGGAGTGCATGCATCACGATGGCTATTCCATTCCTGATTGGTATGCCACTATTCCATTTCGCCTCGACACTTATGGATAACGCAGATTACCGGGAGGTGATGATGTGTCAGCCTGATGACGACCACATCATAAGGTGGCTAACACAAAAGCAGCTCCAGTGTACTGTGTCGACGCAGTTTGCGAACCTGTTTGGGGCTCGCCGGATGTGATGTAGCGGTGTTAGGATTGTTGAAGATGCCTGCTCTTCTTTTGCTTTTGACAAACTTTTACTTATGTTATTGTTGGCATTGTATTAAAACAGGATGGTTGTGTTTGTATGTTTTTATTCCTTCCTTGTTTTTTTTTTTGTTGGTAGCTATGGTTCACAAGACTTTTACTTAAGTTTGTCGTTGACGGAATACGTATGTGTGTGCATTTTTTGGGAAAGGAATTGGATGCTTCTGTTTTAATTAAATGTATGGCAATGAAATGCGCATCGACGATTTTTTTGCTAGCTTTTGTATGTCTTTATTTTGCGAGGGAAACTGTTATGTTAGTTTGACGTCATTTTTTGTGGTTGTGACCACCATGGTCCCCCGTAAACAATAACCACTGTGTTCACAATTTGTTTAATTCATATCATTATGCTAGTAATGACATTGGTGATGGCATTACTTACATTAAAAACAAAGTAGGCATTATGTAATTGTAAGTCGTTATTACTTTTGAGTCAATGAATCACGCAAATTGATTGAAACAAGGTCGCTCTTGTAGGTTTCGTGATCAACGAAGACGTGATGAATCCTTGAATGGAAGCAACAATGACGATTTAAGGGAAATGCTTAATCAAATAGCAGTACAGCTGCAACAAGAACACAACTGGACATTTCGACAAGCATGCTAGTATGCGACAGAGTGGTATGAAAAACACATGGCTAAAACGCCATGTCGCACTTCGATATTGACCAGGTATGCATGGATATGCGAACTATATGCAGGCCATATGGGTCGATTTAAGGAAAATGTCTGCATGCCGAAGGAAGTTTTTGCCGTTTTGTGTGAGACATTAGTAAATGATTTTAGGTTACAAGTACCGCAACGTCCACATGGCTTAGCTGTGGAAGAAAGCATTGCAATGTTTATCTACGTGTTACAAGGGATGCAAAATCGGCAAATCCAAGAACGTTTCCAACATTTGGGGGAGATCGTCTCAAGACATCCATAACGATTAATCGCCATGAAAGAGTTCACCGTTGTTTATTGTCAACCACATACAACAAGATACATCCATACGCGGCGGTCTAGACGGAAATACCTACCGCTCAAGGTACTCAAAAACATTATTAACATATAAGCACGGCGCGCTTATTTTGGTTTTATTATTAATCGGACGTGACGATGAAAATAACCATTACTTGATACCCGCTAAGTAACAATACAATTGGGTTATTTGCGGATCAGATATGCTAATAGACGGAACACATGTAAGTGCATGGGTTACGGCCAGATGTAGCAACATATTTCGGTAGGAAATACTGTCACATGCAAAATATCATGGTAGCTTGCGATTTTGACATGTGTTTCCTCTTCATGTAGTGTGGATGTGAAGGAAGTATGCATGATAGTCGCATCTTCAACGAGATACTAACAAATGATAATGTCTCATTTCCACATCCTGACGAAGGTAACATAGTGCCATGAATTCTGCATTGATGGGGCTAGAATTTTTTGTCATAACTGCATGAAAATAAAGCATGATGTTTGTTTTTGGTGTCATACATTACTGTCCTGTCTGTAGGCAAATATTATCTTATCGATTCTGGCTATCCAAACAGGATAGGTTACTTAGGGTTGTTTTGGGAAGTTAGTAAAAAGCTGGCTTTTGGCTTTTTACCAAGTTTTTTGGCTTTTTTGGAAGTGAGTTGGGAAGTTGGTAAAAAGCTGGCTTTTTACTTTTTAGTTTAATATTTGTTTATGGTGTCAAATCAACTTAAAATGAGCAAAATGCCCTTACCCAACATAAAAGATTTATTTTTTTATTTTTTTTTTCAGAGGCCCTAATTTGTAATTTTACACTGCTTTTAGCACTTGCCAAATCAATTTTTTGGCGTTTTTGGTAGCCACATTTTTAGACATTTTGTCCAAAAACGTGGCTTTTTACTATCTTCCCAAAATGGCACTTAGCACCATTCAGAGGCATCCGTTACCACTAACAAGAATTCCGATGTATTCAACGGAACAGGACGGCAAACACGCCAAGGGTAACAAAGTTCACTGCCGTTATGTAGTGTGGTGGAACGACTTTCGGTGCTTGGAAAATTGATGGGGTTTATTCGAGACATGCCTCGGTATGACTTTGCAAATGTGCAAGTTCGCTTAGTAGGTGCGCCAATAGCATTACATAATTATATACGGCTAAACATGTAATCCAACAACTGCTCACCCAATCTGTGATGAGGAAGAGGCTATGGTAATAGTAAATGCCATACCGTGGTTGAACATGACGAGGATGGTTTAATGGTTGGGGATGAGGACCCGATATGGCATTGGTGCGCCTCAAGATATGCGATAAGTTATGTTACATGTGTAATAACGAACGTTATGAAATATATAATAGTCGACTTAATTTTCGTAGGGTTGTAACATTGGTAACACATGTGGAATGCAGATTCAAATATATTATCATGTACAATATGTATGTGTTTACATGGGAATATACCCCATTCCAAGCAGGACGTGCCTAATTTTGAAAAACAAAAACCACAAAAAAACCTTTTCAAAAAGAAAACAAGGTGAAACAAATAACAAAAAAAAAAAAAAAAAAAACTAATACGTAAATTATCATAAAGTGCGCCAATTAAAAATATAAAAACACTAGTTGAAAACAATAAAAACCACATCTGTTTCACCCATTTTTGTCATGTGTCACGGCAATATATGATTTTTCATATCATTTTAAATAAAAATAGAAAAAGAGAAATTAGCATTTGCCACGTAATTTAGAAATAAATAAAACACATGAAACCCCATTTTTTAAATATAAAAACAAATAAATGTATACAAAAAAACAAAATGACAAAAATGTAAATTAAAAAAAAAGAGCGACCAAAATCCGGCTCACCCAAACAAAAAAAAAATTTAAAACATAAAAACGGAAATTAGCATTTGCCACGTAATTTACAAATAAATAAAACACATGAAAACTCATTTGTCAAATATAAAAACAAATTAATGTATACAAATAAAAAAAAATTACAAAAACGTAAATTAAAAAAAAAAAAAGAAAGACAAAAATAGGCCTCATCCAAAAAAAAAGGGAAAAAAAAAAACAAAAAAACAGAAATTAGCATTTGCCATGTAATTTACAAATAAATAAAACACATGAAAATCTATTTTTGAAATATAAAAACAAATTAATGTGTATAAATAAAAAATGACAAAATCAGAATTAAAAAAAAAATAACAACAAAAATACGCCTATTCAAAAACATTAAAAAAAAATATGAAAACATAAATTACCATTCGCCACGAATTTACAAATAAATGAAACACATGAAAACTCATTTTTGAAAAATAAAAAAGTTATTATATACCAATAAAAATAAATAAGGCAAAAACGTAAATTAAAGAATAAGAACTAATTAATGTATAAAAAAAAATGATAAAAACATAATTTTTTAAAAAAAATTTAAGTAAAATACACCAAATCTAAACCCAAAATAAATAAAATAAAATAAAATAAAAAAAAAAGAACAACAACAACAATTTCGATCCAAACGGAGGTTGATGTGGAGGACCACTTTCATTGCCTCATAGGTAAACGGGATGAAGGGTAGTTTGGTAATTTAACAGAAGACACCTCATCAAAAGTCAAAAGTGAAAAGTCAAAAAGCCAAAAATCCTTCCCAAACTGCGCTTTTTAGCCTGTTAAATATTAAAAAAGCCAAAAAGCTAACCCACTTCCCAAACGGGGCTAGTAACTTTTTGACTTTTTTAAACCAATCGCTTCCCAAATGAGGTCAAGATATTTTTTCCAAACGTAATATTCACGCTTTTAAATTATATATTTACTCAAAGCTACTATAGAATTTTTGTACTTCTTTTTGCAATAGTTTGAAGAATCTCACACCATTTTGGAATGGTTTGAAAAGTCTTGCATCTCTTTTTTTGGAGTGTTACATTGAGATATGATTTTTGAAAAAAATACACTAAGAAATTTTTTTGTGTATTACATTCGAGTGTTATACTAAAGAGTTTTTTTGAAGTGTTATATCGAACGCTACGCTTGGAAAAAGTATAATGAGTTTTTTGAAATATTTTATTAGAGTGTTACGCTTGAAAAAATATAATAAGGAGTTTTTTGAATGTTACATTTGAGTGTTACATTAAAGTGTTATAGATTGTAATTATACATATGCTCAAAATTTACTAAGGAGTGTTTATACTTCACTTGGAATATTTGAAGAATCTCATATTTCAAGTTATTCCAGATAAAAAAGATTCCCACATAAAAATTCATCATATATTTGATTTTCATAAGTTCTATCTTATCTTTCTAGCACAAAAGAAAAAAAAAGAAGAAAAAAAAAGAGAAGAAAATATAATAGAAATAAGGGTGTAATCATAAATTTAGCTAAGTTTGGCATCTACTAAATAATACAAAAAGTCAAAAAGTCACTATCCTATTTAAGTCACATCATCTTATTTAAATCACATCAAACCCAACCCATATAAGCCAATAAGTCAAAAAGTACATTTTTTTAGAACATCCCAAACCAACCCTTAATGTTCAAACAATATATTAAATCTACCTTTTAAAATTAATGGGACTAATTGGTCTATAAGAAAAGTCTTGGGACTAATCGATGATCATTCATCAATATGAGAATTATAAGTAAATTTTTTGTAATAATAATAATTATTAAGGAAAATTATAAATAAAAAAAAATTAATGTTGAACTCTTATAACAAATTAAACCTTTAGATTTTAATTTCATGAACTTCAAAAAATTTTAATTGTTAAACTGTGAAACTGAATCAAAATCAAATCATAGAAACCAATTTGGTTCGACGGATTTTAGAAATTTTATATAACAATAAATATAAAATATGTTTTATGTTAATAAACAAACTAACAATAATTAGGTTAGTCAATTTGATTAGCGTTTATCAATTTCATAATGAAAGTTAGTTTTCATATCTTATAAGAGTCTTCTTCTATTTTAATCTTCACATAAATAAATATGTTACAATCCAATTTGATTTGATTCAAAATTGTAACTAAAACCTTAGAATTAGAAACTAGACCGATTTAAATGGTATTACTATTTGCAAAATCATAACTAGAATATAAGCCAATAAAAATTAGATCAAATCAGTGATTTAAACCAAATTGAATCGGACTACCGATTTGATTTTTTTTAACACCCTAGTTGCTCAACAAGCAAATAGTTTATATGGAATATGCACAAAACAATATAAATAGTTTATAAAAATATATTTAAAGGTAAATAAATATTTTACTAGCATGTTGGGCTAAAACCCAAAATTCCAAAGGAAAATTACTCAGTGTCCCATGTGAAATATGTAGGCCATTTAATCCCAAAACTTTTTCATTACACCCAAAAGTCCTTTCTCCTCTCTCTCTTTTGCTTCCCTTTCTCTCGTTTTTTTAAGATTTTTCTCTCATCGGTTTGTCATGGAAGACGACGATCGGTGATCATGTCTTTCTCTATTGATCTGGGTTCATTGATAACCACCAACCATCTAAATCAACTCCGAAGAAGATGATATATTTTTACGAAGAAGATGAGTGGATCTACTTAGATCGATAGATCTACTCAGATCTACATCGATCTGAGTAGATCTACACGATTTGGCTAGATCTAAACAAAAAGTAGTTGCCGAGTAAAATCCTCTCTACATCCGCCTTTCCTTCGACTTTTTTTTTTTTTTCTCCGCTATACACTGCTTTTCTCTAATGGAGAAAATTTTCAATTCAACAAGTAGTTTTCAGTTTAGTTACAGTGGTGAAACCGTAAAATTTTGCGTTTCAAATTTTTTTGGTGAATGAATCATGGTTTAAAACCAGAAAATTTTGCGCTTATAACATTCTTTAAACTGTAAAATTTTACAGTTTCATAACATGTTTTTTAATTTTTTTTTCCGGCAATATTCTAGACATTCCGTGAGTCTCCTAATCGCTAAACTAAGTCCGATGGTAGTAAGATGTGAACAAGGTTCCAGAATTTAAAAAAAAAAAGGATTTTTTGGTAACAATTAAAAATATGTGTGGACTAATTGGTGCAAGTATTTTGTTTTGGGATTAGCTGGATCTTGAACTTGTTACATGGGACTTATCAGTAAGTTCCCCAATTCCAAATTTAACCCGAAAATTGAATGTGTTTAAAAAATTAACCCACTCCATGACCCAGAATATTCCGAAAAAATAGGATCGGGTTGGGTCAGCCCGTGGGCCAGTGTTCAACCCGGAGCCCAACATAGCAACCCTACTCCATCCCATAGTATAATTCTAATTTTGGTGCGAGCTTATTTTATCTTATTTTTTTAAAGATTTGGTGAGAGCTTAAATTGAGATTCGCTTTTTCTGTGATTTTATTATTATTATTATTTAAATTTAGGTTTTTAAATTACACTTGATGAGACGAATCAAATAATTATAAAAATTCAAAAAGAAAAAAAAAGTAAAAATTGTGAATTTTTAATCTTATTTTAGCCTTTTTCATTTTTATAAAATATTTATAATATTTATATTTTTTAAATTTATCTACATAAGATGAACCAAAAACTTTAAAAATGCCATAATTTAATTTTTTTTACAAAATAGGTCGCTTAAATTTGGGAGATGCCAAACAACTTTTAAAATTCTACTATAAATGAAAAAGAAAAAAAAAAATTAACAAAATTGCATTGAGAAAACCAAATCCCAAACGATGAAACTCTTTCAATTATTAATGGAACTACACTTTCCCACCATGCATATAAAAACTAGATACATTCAGAAAATATAAAATATAAAATGATTAAAACCTAGAAAACACTTTTGCTTTGCAAATGACATTCAATACATCAAACTCCCATTTAGCTTTTGCACATAACATTCAATACATCAAACTCCTACTTTTGCTTTTGCACTAGCATTTAATACAGGTTATTATTTAGTATTTTAGGAGTATAAACACATAATATTTCATAAAATTTTAATTGATAGAAAATGGTAAGAGTTCAGGATTTATGTTGGGTATGGGATCAACATAGAAGCTAAGTAATTGATGGTTGACTTGGAATATAAACACATAGTGTTCGGAATTTATTATATAATCGTAATGCTACGTATAAATAGAAAAAATTTTCATAAAAAATAATCGTATGAAAAACTTTGTGATCCTTGGGATTCTGGCTTAGAATAAAACACCACATACTAATCAAAGGTAATCAATGATTATAAATCTTTCCTATGATCATTTTCATAAATTTTTTTTTATGATTCCTAACTTTTCTCTTATATAATTTCCCCATTCAATACATCAAACTCCCAAACAAACTAGTCTACCATTTGTAGAAGCTACCAACAGGACGAACTGCTTCAGAACTTTGATTATCCACAACACCACCATCCTAGTTCCCTCCTCAACCTTCCTCAATCCCCCATTCATATTTCTTCGCCGTATCATATGGAAGCATGCAATCAAACAAGAAATATAATACGCCAACAAAAAAGCAGGTCCAGACTGCAAACCCTGAGTCTTTGTCAATCAAACCCAAGAAAGAAAATATTGATTGCGATCGATGCAGAAGGCAACCATGGTACCAATGGGACTCCCCAAAGCTTGGCAACGCCATAGAGACAAAAAACTTAGGCCCAATTGTTGCCCAAAACCCAAATAGGAACTGTAATGCAATTACCCAATCAACCCTTTGGGGAGAGTGCCCAGTAAACTGAAGTGGCGATCGAAGAGGCGAGGATGAGGAGAAGGAAGACAACCAGGCTTGATGCGATCGGCTGGGGTGGTGACACCGGCATTTATAGTAGCGACGGACAAGGAGGGCGGGCGACTAGCGCCGAAGATGAAGAGGGTGGAGATTGAAGGTTTGAAGAATGCTGAGATTGGTGAAAAAGGCATTAACTGCGGTGGCGGACAGGAGAATGCCTACTGTGGCGTTTAGAGTGCCGGTTTGTAACATGGCGTCTACTAAGGCAACCATGGTGACATCATGTGGGTTCGGCTATGTGGGTTGAATGGCGAAGCGCACAGCGACAACCAGCAATACTGATGTCATACCTGTCAAAATTAGCAAAATTAGCCAAAACAGTTTCAACAATCAATACATATATAATTCTAATTCGTTTACTTCATCATTTTCCATTCTATTAATCTTCTATTTTTTTTTAAAAATTTTATGTTGTTTCTTTTGACAATTTACATTTCATCACTAATTCATGTTTTTGACAAAATACTCTGACCAAATTTACTCTATAGAATCTAAATGTAAATAACCCAATTTATTATAAAGTAAATTTATAAAAAAAAAGTACCTTTGAGTGCACAAAGCAGCAACAATATGTTGGCCCAATCCCATCCAACAGCTTGGAACGCCACGAAGAACGAACGTAGCATCAATCGACGCATACGGTTGCATAAGGCAAAGGTAACAGCCAACAAACAATACAAAATGGTAGTAATCACCGACGGTCCACAGAATCAATCAGAATATCCCTCGCCGGATTCTTCGTCTCCTCCGCCATCGTCGACACAGCATCAAACTAACGGCAAAGTAAAAAACAACACTGCCGAAGCCTGAAAAACCCCGTGAGGACCGTAAGGCGCAAAATGGACATAATTCTTCGTGTCGGCTTTGAGTGGGGACCGGCGATGATGATGAAGACAATGACAATGATGTGGACGATGGAAGCGATGTAGTTGATGCGGAAGAGCCTTTGGTGCTGACAACGGCGATGATGCAGATGTGATAAGGACACCGATGGCGATGGGGTCGAAGCTCGTTGTAGCCGTTGGCGAGGCCGTGGGCGTGGATGCGGAAGTTTTCGGGTTTTGGTTTGCAGAGGGTGGCGTGTAGAGGTCCATGCACGGGCTGCAGCAGCCATACCGATTACGTATTCGAGGAGGGATGTTGCAGCTGCTACCGAAGGCTACAAGTTGCAGAGTTCTACTCTTAAAGTAGGCGAATGAAGCACCTGTAAAATAGAAAATTTGAAAGATTTTCAAAGCCTGCATTTTGGTTGTATTTAAACTTTTATAAATTTTAATGGAATAATGTTATGTATACCAATTAAACCATATTGATTAGTATATTAATTGATGATGTGATATAATTTGAAGTTTTTAATATTTGTAATGTGATTAATGGTAAAATTATAATAATGTAAAATAATTAGTATTAGTACTATTTAGTTAATACATTAATTGGTGCATGTAACCTTTGCCGATTTTGAATAATATTGCTGCAGTGTACTACTATAGTGTACTTAATTAATAAACAAAATTTATAAATACTTCCACTTATAACATGTCAATTTTAAATCTACACGTTACGTTTTGTTTTATGGTAAAATTCTTGGTTAATTTTTTCATATTATCTAATTATTATTAATCGCTGATTCTACGATTAAATAGCGATTTTTGCTTTTTATGAAGGAAGTTTGGGGATCATATGTTCTGATCATGAAAATAGTCATGAAAAATTTATGATC